>DWMZ01004004.1:0-12140 GCA_018249855.1 Eueides tales michaeli | reverse complement strand
AGCTGTGATAAGCTTAACAGAGTTGCCGTCTCAAGTGCCAAGTGACCAAGCGAGATACCATTTGTACATATTTAAACATACACATGAAGGCGATCAAATGGAGAGTATAGGTATGGATTTTAATTTTTTAACATTACACTGTATCCCTCACATAGCAGGGTTGAGAATTTAGGTATTACGTGTTGAATGGTGTAACTCAACGCCGCATTTGGCCTTTTTACCTAAGCGGGAAATTGAAAAGAAATCTATTTCTCTAAGTAGGAATCGAATCCACGACCGTCGCATTTACGACTACTTGCTGTGCCACTGCACTAAGACGGCCTCATTGTATTGCTATTTATATATTAAAAATGAAACATCCGTAAATTACGTCATGTGTTTCATATGTATTATTGACATCTTTTTTTGTCTTTTGTTTTGTATAAAATTAAAAAATAACTCTTTGTGAGTTCGAACCTAAAATTGCAAATTGATTATGTAAAGTTATATAAAACTACCGTGTTGCAATGGTTATCCATTAGCATAAACACACTGATTGTAATTTTCAGTTGCCAAACTCAGTTGTTTTCGTTCCCCCCCTCTCTGATACGACAAAGCACAGTGTTATAATAATGTCTTGTCGACATAAGCTTACACCAAAATTTTTAAAACAATTTGTTAGTCTACTATTGTTTTTATTTAAATCTCATAGTGTTCATCTATTCGATGCCGGGCTACAGCTGCAGTATAAAGGAGAGAATGATGTATTCCAGTTGTAAAGGTCAATTTCTAGAAATTATTGAGAAAATGGGTCTGGTTATTACAAAACGGGTATGTCTTTATTATGTATACTAATATAATGCGATACAAAGCTAAAAGTGTTTGTGTTAAAGCTATAACTTCAGGATCTACTTATATGATTTTTTTTTATACTATTCATTTATGTTCTAGAAGTTTTTAATTATGAGGTCGATGTTGGCCCAATGTCTGTAAACACTACAGTTGTGGGTTCAATTGTGCGCACTTGAGGAAATTAATTTATAAGTGATTTAATATTTTCATTTCCTCACTCCCAAGGTACCCACTTAATTTGCTTGATGAGCTAAATGCTAAGCCTTGTATGGCAAAACGAGCAAATGAAAGTAATGAATTCTTACGAGTGGAAAACGAAGCCTAATCTTTACTAACCATAACCAAAAACTAATACATAGTATTATATCCTACGGCATTTTATTTTGGGGTAATGCCAGTTTTAAGTATTTTTTTGTCTTACATAAGCGAGCTACTCGCGTAATCTGTAAATTAGGCCCTAAAGATACTTTAAGGAAAATTAAAAAAAAAAAAAAATAATTATTGACCCATGCATTTAAACATTTGAAAATGTTAAGAAAAACAATAATGAAATTACCAAAATCAGTGACATTCCTAGTGTTAATACTAGAAATAAGCTTAAATTTAGTGCACTCATAATTTGATTGAATCGAGTCCATAATTCTTTTATGCGGCAGTGTGTTTGCTTTACAATAGGATCCCAGGAAATCTCCGAGAGTTTTCTGTTACACAATTTAAAAAGTGACTAGAAAAAAGCTAAGGATCATCAATCTGCCGTGCTAATTTATTCAACCATCGCTTATAATTCGTTTAAATCACCTTTCAAATAAAGAAACTTAATTAAAATCGGTTTATCCGTTAACGAGCTACGACGCTACAGACGCCACGTCGTGTGTTCAAAAAGTATCACGAATTTTGTGTTTTCTCAAAGCTTATTTATTTATTCATGAATATCTTATACTATAGTGTCGTACACTTGTGCCAACGATTTTGTCCAGTCTTCGAAGACCTTTAAAAAATCTTTTTTTTTCATCTTGTTGAGCTAATCCTTCGATGCCGTCTTACATTCGTCAATCATAGCCTAGCGTCACAGGGGCCAGATCTGGGGAATACAGTGGCTACTGGAATCATTAGTTATGTTGTTTTTGGCCCACAAGCAACGATTTATGAGCCGGGGCGTTATCGTAAAAGCTAATTTTTGTTTTTCCAAACAACCGGGTTGTCTCTGGCGGATTGCCTCGCGCAATTTGCGCTAAACTTGCATATAATATTGCTTATTGACCGTTCTACCCTGTGGCAAAAACTCATAATGCACCACGCCCCTCCAATCGAACAAAACTAAGCAAAACTTTCACATTCAACTGAACTTGGCGTTTTTTACGGTCCTGGTTCATGCGGCAGCTTTCATTGAGCTGATCGAGCTTCGATTTCCACGTCATACCCAAAAACCATCGATTTGTCATCCTCTGGAGTAAATTTTGGTTGTAGCGGACATAGTCCAACAGCTCATTAGCAATGTTCATGCGATGTAGTTTTTCGCGAAATTAAGCAATTTTAGAACGAATATCGTGGGGACCTGTCTCATATCTAAATCATTGATAATAATCGAATGGCACGAGCCAATTAATCTCAGCAACTTCTCTAACGGTGATTCGACGATTGGCCTTTTTCGTCACTTCATCAATTCTTTCGTCTGTTGTTGAAGTGCTAGGGCGGCCGGTTTTCGTCGTTCACACCTTCTCGGCCTTCTGAGAACTTTTGTACCGCCGATAAACGTTACTTCGGTCCAAGAGAGCTTCTCCGTATGTCGCAGTCAACATTTGGAATGCATCTGCGCTCTTAGTTTCGTTTTTCACACAAAATTTGATACAGATTCTTTGATCTATTCTTTTGAACAGGTAAATCGAAGACGTGCAAACAAAGTAGCTGTCAACAATTAATTAAACATCCAAAAGGGCCGAACTTGTCAACATAAGTGAAAGACATGAATGAGTACCTACACCAAAAAAATCAAAATTAGAAAATAAACGTAACCGCCGAAAATTCTACATTCGCGATACTTTTTGAACACACCTCGTACACATCAAACTTGTCTTTTTATCGAAAGCTGAAAAGTGAAAACAATAATTAAATACTTATATTGTTTAAAATTTCAGCTTGAAATAGACGATGGTAAGGAATTGACAGAAGAATATTTGTATGATGAAATACATCCAAAAAGAAATTTGCATCGGCCAGCGTTCGCGAAACCAAAGGGCCCTCCCAACAGAGGCGCGAAAAGAATAACTAAGGCACAATCGGCTCAGTAATTATGATTATTAATTAATTATAGTGTTTTAAATCATGCCAATTTATTACATACCTATGTCTTCTATATTCATTTTTTTTTTTTTCAATTTTTTATAATATTTTTCTCGTATTATTATAGTTATATAGACGGGAGACTGAGTGTTTTTTTTAAAAATAAGTTTTTTTATGTAAAAATATAATATTCACATGGAATTCAAAAATGAATTTTTATTTATGAAAAGAAAATATCTAAAAGTCTCCTATAAAGTGAATTTTATATTGTTTTTATTCAAATTAAGAAAAAAATGTGTGACACTAGTTAAAATATCACTTGATTAAAATAAAAACGAATACGCTATACTAAAGTTGACCAATTGTTATTATTCAAAAGCAATAATGTAATCGAAAACAGTATTAAACGAATTAAAATTAGATAAGCTTATATTAGTTGGTCTGTGCAATAATAATCGAGTATGTATAGGCGATTACATATCGATTGTAGAAATCGATTACTATATATTTAAATTGACAAAGAAAGAAAGGAGAATAGAATTGCTACGCTATACTACGATACTACGTATTTATGTATTTTGAGGTCTATCGTAGCGCAGGGGCAGGCACGCTTGTGCGTGCGACTGTAAACGTGTTGTGGGTACGATTCCCACTCGATAAATTAAATAGTAATATTTTCATCTCAACAATAGCTCTGGCAAAATGCGGCGTTTAATTCCGCCATTCAACACGGAATGCCTCAAACTTAGCAAAAAGTGGGGGAACGGAACGGACTACTTCTTTTAAGTAGGTTTCTCAAGTTCTCTTTAACTACACTGCCATGTGCGGGATACAGCGTAAATCTTTATACATTTTAATCGTCGTTATTTTTTATTCTCAAGTACAATTTGATAGCAACCTTAAAATTGTAACAGTTTGCATTAAAAATAAAATTTTAGAACAAAATCACAATTGCAATAAATAAATGTCTTAATTAATACAATTCTTGTAAACGTCTAAAATATTTTAATACGTATTGTAATCGTGATTTAGTATTAACGTTTAGCTTTTGTCTTCTATTAATTATCGTATTTTCTAAAAAAAAAAAATTGTAACTCCTTTATTAATATATTTTTAAATATTAAAAGATATTTTATCGGAGCTTTTCATAATGACTTTGTGCGTGAATCTTTTATTCAATTTAATTGTAGAATATTATTAAGATTAACATAAAAAAATATTTAGAAAACGTATAAAAATTTGATCATAGCAGGATTTGAACCGAAAACGTTGGACGGATTCCAAAAGGCACGAGTTCAAATCCTGCTACGATCAAATGAACGTATAAAACTTTCTCTAAATAAATATTTTGCTTTCCTGTAATAAAATATTAACATGTATGATAAGTATAAAAAAAAATTAATTCAGACATTTCTACAACTGTTTTTCAGTATAATTTTCTAAAGTAATTGCATGATTATTTATGAATAGATGTTGAATCTAAAACTATTTATTTTTTTATTTTATATAGCGGTGTTTTACTCTGTGGCAATAAATAAAATTTTATATAACAAAATCACAATTGCAATAAATGTTTTAATTAATACAATTGTTGTAATCGTCTGAAATATAATACGTATTGTAATCGTGATTTAGTATAACGTTTAGCTTTTGTCTTCTATTAATTATCGTATTTTCTTAAAAAAAAAATTAAATCTTGTAACAGTTTTATTAAAATATTTTTAAATATTATTTCAAATATCTTTAAATATTATTTATTTCTAAAAAAGAGGTTTGTGCATTATAATTAAATTATATGAGACTCCATAACATTATAATTAATAGTCCTACTAGTTCTTGCCATACGAAACTAACATGTATATTTGGGTGGGCCAAAAAGCTTTTCTTTTTTTCTTATTATAGTGAAAATATTTTAAATACACCAAAAAATAAGTTGTCAAAACGGCAGCTTCATTTTAATAATAAACAAAAAGCTTAATTTGTATATTAAATTACTTCCTCTTTTTAATAACACGAGGAAGGATTTTTTTTACTACATTTAGAAAAAACAATGCTTTTTTTTAAAATGAAAATTAACATACACAAAAAAGGTCTTTCTTGTAAAGACAAGCACGATTTGGCAACGATTTGCAAGCAGCTAAAAGTAGCTGCTTGCAAATCGGTAAAAAGTTGAATCACAACCCCAAGTGATGTATGTTTTTTTGAGGCAAAGCAAATATTAAAAAAACCTAAAACGTCATATTCTTCGTAGAAGTTTTTGGTCCTTCCTAGAATATGTAAAATATAGGTATTTATAAAAAATAGCTAGTCGAATCAAACATAATGCTTAGAAGTTAATAAATTCATCAACCGTTTGTTGTTTTTTTCCAGAAACGTTAAGTTTATTTTTGCACTTTTACTAATTTAATAAATATAATAAAAAAAATGATGTTAAAATTGAAAAGTTGCACAAAGCATTGTTGTATTTGTAGTGTACATTATATTTTTATAATCAGTCATGATTTATTCTATAATAAATAAATGCTTTTGATAATTTCGTTGTTGTTATTTCTACATTAATTTTTGTCCATATATTGGATGAACAAATAAATCTAGATATGGTGCAGGGCACAAGCGTGTGACTGTAAACGTGACGGGTGGATTCGATTCTCACTTGAGGAAATTAAATATTCTTTTCATTTCTTCGCTCTGGTAACAATTTGCATTGTTGCGCAGTGTTGGTTTCCGCTACTCAGCACGCAATGCCTCAAATTCGGCGTGAAGTGGGGAACGGAGCGGAGTGTTAAAACACTTCACACTAGGGAACTTCGAAACTTAGTGTTAAGACACTAAGTTTCGAAGTTCCCTCTGCCTACTTTCCCTTAGGCGGGATAGTTGTAGCTGAAGTTGAAAAAGTAACTGAAGTACTACCCACGTGTGCAAGCACGATTATACATGAGAATTAAAGATGATTTCTTATGGAAAGTCTTTACGTGCTTGCACTAATTGATGGCTTTTGATTTTTGATCATTTTGTTATCTGTACTGATTCGTATTTTCCATGAAGTTAAAATAAATATAGGTAACTTTATTTTCTTTTTTATTTTGTATTGTTAATTTTCAAAATAAGATATATTTTGGTTAGATGACAACAAATTAAAACCATTTTTTTACGTACATAGACTACAAAAATCTTTTTAATCAAGATTTACTACATAATAATTTTGTTTATATTACGAAATTAATTTATTGAATATAATGTGAACTTTATATAAACAGGTAAGTTTGTAATTCAATTTGAAGGTAAATAGTTAATTAATAATTTGATACAGAAATATTATATAGTAAATTTATTTAAATATATTATTTATAGGATTGGCCGATGTTATTACTTGTGGATTACAAAAATTAGCTGTGATATCTGAGAAGCACTAAAATTCGGTGCGCCCGAACGTTCAGTGGTTTATAAGCCGAAGCTGCGATTTTTGGCCGAAGCTGAAACTTTGGCCGGTCACTAACACAGAAAAACATATTAACGCAACGGTCAGTAAGTAAAATTCAGCTTCTCGCGTGGATGTCAAATTCACAACCTTATCCATAGATATATCCATAGACCATATGTACAGTCAGACGACAGACTAAAGTGTAGAAATATTAATTAGTTCCAAAAAGGCACTCTTGAGCCTATTGCACACACACACATTCCGTGTTTCAATGAAAATGTTAAAAATCCGCTACCCTAAATTTTAGCTTATTTAAGCCAGATAATATCTTTGTTCAGTATCGTAGGATTTTCAAATACAAAAGTAATAATAAATTTTTTGATATAATTAAGTCAATTGCGACATCGACATCTGTTTTCCCAATTTGTCAAAACTTTTTTCTATTTTTTATCTCCATATATCTTTGCTATAGGGTTATGGAAATATTTCAGAAAGATCTTAATAAAAAAACATTGTTATTAAATGAGAACAACAGTTAAAATAAAAGACAACACAAATTACAACTATTATTTATTTTTAATAATAAATATTTAAAATTGTAACAAACTAATTGTAGTATTTTATTTAATTACTTAATTGGTTGTCAGCACGACCAATATAAATTATATGAAACATACAAAATTTCAAATAATATATGAATTCATCATTCGTATAATATATGAATCATTTGTTGAAACATACATTCATATAATATATGAATCATTTGTTAAAAGAGTCAGATTAGTGTAGGTACTTTATTTTTTATAGCATAAACCTGCGGGAAAACTAATATTTCCTAAATCTGTTTTAAAATTGTTTTTTTTTTACTAGATAAAATTAAATTAATTTCTTCTCTTTAACAGTAAACACGTAATGCTTTAAGTTCGACGAAAAGTGTCTAAGCGGAGTGTCTTGACACTAGTTACTAAGTTTCCTCTACCTATATTTCCATGTACGTAATACAGCATGAAACTAAAAAACAAAGAAGTTTTAAGATAATGATTTAATTTTTTTTTTATAGAAGCTATGATATATTTTCAATAGTTTGTACGCCTTTCTCTTGAACAACATAATCATGGTGTCGCGTTACGTCGTCATGCTTTTCATATGAACTTTTATCTATTGCCTGATTCAATTGATCTTGCCTGTAAACAAATATTGAGATAATTCTAAGATTAATAGAAAAATCTATCTTTTATTTTTCTTAAATGTCATAACTGTATGTACATAGAAGATTTATTAAAAAACTTAATGCGGACGTTTGTTAATGTAGTAGAGCCCCAAATAGTATTTCATTTTAGCGGGAAGCTAATGTAAAAGAAAGAATATAAAAATCCTTTGTAAACGCAAATATTAACATTATCATTAACATGATTTACAGTGACAATATATATAAATACTAAATACTAAAATCGAAAACAAATTTAAATTTAGTTTTTTTGGTGTCAATTTTTGTAGCTTTAAAAGCTTATTATAGATAATTTAGTGTCAATTCCTTCAATAATTTTCAATGAAATTCGACGCGATGCTTGCTTGCTTGCCTCGAGTTGTTTATCTCTCTCACCCTCTCAGCTTCAGTCTGTATCCCGCACATGACCGGGTAGGCAGAGGGAACTTGGGAACCTAGTATTAAGACACTCCGTTCCGTTCTCCACATTCCAACAAATGCGAGGCATTGCATGCTGAGTGGCAGAATTCAACGCCACACTTTGCCTTTTTACCAAAGCGAAGAAATAAAAATATTAAATATCTAATTTGAAAATATTTTATAATTTTATTCATTGAAAAATAATCGCCTTTAAAGTAACACCTTCTCCCACTGCGCCATATGGCCCAGTGTTAGTCTTTCTATAAAACCACGATTTTGTAAATAAAATTATAATTTTACAATTTTTGTTTTCATTTACATAAAATGTGAACAGCAAAAGTTCTTATGTCAATAATAATATATACAATACCTGGCTTCTCTTAGTTTATATAAAGACCGTCTAATATCCCCCATACTTAATCCAGTTAGCTTTAGTATACTAAAAATAAGAATTCCACCAAATAAACTTAATGCACCACCTAAATTAGAAAAAAATATATATATTATAAGGAATAAATAATCAATTATAAAAAATATATATAATTCTTATAAATATATATGTTAACGTTAAACACATAGAGTAAAAGAAATGAGTTACAATTTTGTCAATTTTTAAAAAATAAAAGTATACCTTCATGAAGTTCTTAAATATTTTTCTTTTTTAATTTAATTTCTTTTTGTATTTCATATTTTTGTTTTCACTTGAATCGGTGATTCGGCGGAAAGTGATGAACGGATAGTCTTGATGGAAGTAGAGTGTTTTACGACTAAGTGCCTACGTTACCTTTGCCTACCCTGCTAGATAGTTTTTTGTCGCGAGATAGTTTATTGTCCTCTCAACTTCACACTATATTTCGCACATGGCAGGGTAGGCAGAGAAAACTAGGGAACCTTGTGCTAAGACCCTCCGCTCCGTTCTCCACTTTCCACTGAATTTGAGAGAATTACCAGAGTGAAGTGATAAAAATAAAATTAAATTTAAATAAATAATATAATATAATTTTAAATTAATTTTAAAATATTAAATGATTCATTAATACAGCCGTATATACTGTAAAGTTAAAAGTAGTTGTAAAATAGAAGTTCATTTAAAAAATCTCATATTATAGAAAACGAAACATAAATATTACAAAAAAGAATTAAAACCACCAAAAATATACAACTTCTTCATTTTTCATACATACCCAAACCTGCTCCAACCAACATGGCCGCTGGGCCTAAATTAGCTTTATATACAGCTCCGGTAATTATACCACCTGTTACATAATCAGCTACAGAGCTTTCATTTCTATACACAGATAGTGTTGTTGAAATTAAACTGAAAACACAAATATTTAGCAATAATAACGATACGGATGACGGCACGACAGGCCTCTGTAATTTTTTTACAGAGGCCTGTCGTGGCGCAGCGGCACAAGCGTGTGACTGTAACCGACAGGTTGTGGGTTCGATCCCCACTCGAGGAAATGATATATTTAATATTTTCAATTCAAATATTTAATGTTTCATTTCTTCGCTCTGGTACTAAGACAAAGCGCGGCGTTGAGTTCCGCCACTCAACACGTAATGCCTCAAACTTGCCGGAAAGTGGGGAACGAAAATGGAACGAAGTGTCTTAACACTAGGTTCCCAAGTTCCCTCTGCCTACCCTGCCATGTGTGAGATATAGCGTGAAGCTATAAAAAAAAAGGAATAAAAAAAAATTTTACACTGAATTTTGAGTGATGGAATATCTCAATACATCCTTTTACAGAACAAAGAAATGATATTAATTCATTATTTTCAGTGGAGACTGACCATTGAGTATAAAGTCAGACGACGCCCACTGGGACAGAAATGTCACTTATATATTTTTTCATGGGCTACTTAGATTATATTCCATACAGTATCCAAATTTTTAACCAGACTTATTGTGTATATATATTTTTGGTATATTTTTGTTAATCAATACACCGATACACAGTATAATAAACAAAAAGCACAATATTTTAATATATAAATACATTATACAAAGTAATATTAAACAAAAAGCACAATAACACTTCATAAATGAATGTTTCAATATGACAAAATAAGTTAGAACATATTTTTGTAATAATTCTGTAACTTTTGGATGTATGTATAGCATTAGAAAACAAAATACCTAAGTAAAAATGTTCAAAAAAAATACTGTTTACTCTGAAAATATATGTATATATTTAGATATGCTTACTTCATGTAAATACTTACCTAAATATGCCACTGAAGATGCCAAGTCTCCAGCCCCAATGACAAGCTCCTTTAGCAAATGAAACTGTTATGTAATCTTGCATTTTTTTCTGAAAATATATTTTAATAAATCTTAATTATATTGAAGGAATAATTAGTTAAGGTCATTGTGCTTCAATGAGCAAGTGTTTGACTGCAAATAAGTATGTTGTGGGTTTCCACTAAGAAAGATAAATCAATTTTATGTCCCTACTCTGATAGACAACATAGCTTTGTGTCCGCTACTCAACTCTGAAATATATAAGGTAACACATTATTATAAAAAATAAATAAAATAACTTACAGACAACAAAATACTAATTGTTCAAAATTTTGTACAAAAACTAAGCAAGTCGACCAAAGACCAAGTATATGGTGCATATTAATATATTATTTGTGTCAAAATTTGAATCATGAAGCAGGGGTACAAGCATGTAACTGTAGACGTGACAAGTTGTGGATTAAATCTCCACACGAGGAAATTAAATGTTAATATTTTCAAATTAAATATCTATTGTTTTAATTCCTTTGTTTTGGTAAGAAGACAAAGTGTGGCATTGATTTCCACCACTCAACATACAATGCGAAAGTGGAAGTGTGTGAACTTTATTCCTAGGTTCCCAAGTTCCTTCTGTCTACCCTACCATTTGTGGGATACTGTGTAAAAAGTTGGAAAAAAATAATAACAATTTTATTATTATACCTTTGCTTCAAAAGTGGATTTGAAGATAGTTGCTTGATTATTTTCCATGAAAGTTAAATAAGCATCTCTTGATTTAGCGAAACCTCCCAAAAACGCACCAACTAATAATCCACACATAGTGGTTTGAGCTACATTATGCAATTCCACAGACACTTCATCTAGTTCACTAAAGATTCAAAAGAAAAATTATTTCATAAGCATATTAACATCAGGCCATTGTGATATTTCACTACTTGAAATAGATTATTTTTACTTCTACTCTGATAGTCTCAGTTTGACTTGATTGATTTCTGCCACTCAACATGCAGTATCTCAAAGTTTGATAAAACGTGAAGTATTCGGTGTCTTTACTCTGGGTTCCTTGTCCTATCACAATTCATGCTTAAAACTAAACTGAAGAATCGAAAAATATTTTGACTCTGAAAAGTGAAATATGAATTCAAGAGCCGACTATACTGAATATATAAATATTTGTACTTACGTTTTGGTATACATAGCTTTGACTCTATCCCACCCTGTAGATATATTGTCCTCAGGTCTACTTATGTTATCAGTATCATTTTCATTTCTCTGACCAACAATAGGTATTATGAATGTTGGTGTTAGTCTTATAGCTGTTCCGAAAATTAATCTTCTATTCAAAATTCTAAACATTGTTGCGAGATTGTCCAAAAATTACATTTTATAACAATGCAAGTGTTATACAAAATTTACTATAAATATAATTATTTATTTTTAAAGGAATTTCGTATTTTACGTTACGAAGCAGAAATTTCTAGTATTATTTAATGAAGAAAGCACTACGTATTTTCGTTGGTACTTATATTAAATATTAAATAACTACATAACCTTTAAATCATTTGTCAAAGTTGAATGTCAAATTCAATTGAAATGTCACTATTATAGGGTTTATTGTCATTGCTAGAAGCAAAAAATTAGAGCGTACTATGGCCGTTTTCCGAATTATCAAAACAGTAGAAACGAGGTTTTAAAAGCTAACGTGGGGTCCAATTTAGTGAGCGCGCCAACAT
>DWMZ01004003.1:0-12140 GCA_018249855.1 Eueides tales michaeli | reverse complement strand
ATCAAATATTGCGCAAAACAATATATCCATATATTTAGCTATTATATAATATTTAGTTTATGTACATTTACCCCGCCACTTTCAGCTCCACTCTCCTCTATATACTCGCCTCAAAAACACATCCTAAAGTATCAAATCTCAGAACACATTAATTGTGCATACATTCGCTACCTTTCCAGAACTTTAAAAGGGGTTTTACTTTGTAAATACTATAAACGAGTTTTATAAAGTTGAAGACAGCGGCCCTCAGACGGCAAGCCTATGGAATTATAACGCAAGCTCATATGATATAATATTTATACGCAATCTTGTCAGTTGCATACATTGTGATGCAAAAAGAAACTGTGGTACCATTTCACCAAAACAAGTTAATGTGGCCCATACACGGCTATATTGCATGATGCTAGTTACTTCAGAATATTATTTTTGGTAGCTTCACGCATAATCCCGCACATAATAGAGTAAGCAGAGGGAATTTGGTAACGTAATGTTAAGAAACTTCGTTCCTTCGTCCAGTTTCCGCCAAATTTGCATTGAATGTTGAGTATATATGAGTCAAGGAAATATGATTAGGGAATTGAATTCACAAAATTCGCACGCTTGTGTCGAACCCACAACCATCCCCCATAAAGTGACGCTGCCCCACAATGACTTTAGTTTGAATATAATTTGAACATAATAAGAGCTTTCCTAATTAAGGCTCACAGAGCGCCGGATTTAATAAAATACTTTAATAATATTTTTACTATTTTTAAAGTGTTATTCCATACTTAGGAAAGAAAAATACTAAATTTAAAAACGTATAAAAACAAGTTGTAACAAGCGTATAAAAATTTCGACGGAGCCTGGTGAAAACGAATGGCTTAGTGGTCAGGGCGCTTGGACGGATTCCAAGAGGCGCAGGTTCAAATCCTGCTTCGTTCAAATTTTTATACGTATTTAAATTTAGTACTTTAATAATAATATTGTAAACGCGACAAGTTGTGGGTTTGATCCCCGAACGGAGAAATAATATATTTGATATTTTGAGTTCTGAGCTTAACTAAACTGATAATATATGCAGTGGTTATACAACATTTTTTTTCATTTCAGACATTTATTTGTTCAGAAGCCCTCGAACGATAGAGCTTGTCAAATTAGTTTACCGCTGTCGTCTCTCGCGGGCGAAGTATGAAACGTCAACACGATAGTCGTACTTAACGTAATATTGATAGGTTTTTTAGCATAACGCTGCATCCCACACATTGCACATTTAGCAGAGGAAACTTGAGAACATTATTTATATAATTTATTCATTTTCCTAGACACAATCGAACTCACATCCGTCACGCTTACAGTCACACGCTTGTACCCTTGCGCCAAGATGTCCATTACACATCCTAAGAAAGAGCTTCGGTAAAAATATTTACAAATGTCTAAAACATTGAAACTAGAAACATGACTGATTTAGTATTTTAACGAGGAGTCGTAAACTCGTGACGATACAATATGAATGACTTGTGTAGAAGTGATAGTGAAGAAGCTCTTAAAACTAAACAAATAACTAAAAAAGGGCTGATAATCTTCAAGCGATTAAATTTTCTTGAATTATGGCTAGAAGCACTTTCGCTTTCGTCATCTTTCAAAAAAAAAATGAAATAAAAACCGGTTCATCATTTGGGAACTACGATGCCCCAGAAATACATACACACGTTAAACTTATAGCACCTATATCACCCCTCTGTTTCTACAAAGTGGTGTCCCTCAAAGAGGTTTCCTTTTTTTTCTTGCGTGTGAAGTCGACTTGAGCTCCGCGCTACGCTTAGTCTTGTGTCCAGAGCGAGGTATTGTAAACAATTCATTGCTCTAGTGGAAAAAATCCGCAACTCTCACATTTATGTATAGTATTGTGGTATTATTTAACAGATGAAGTAGTAATGTCTTGTTGTATATCCTATTAACTTCACACTGTATCCCGCACATGACAAGATGCTGAGGGAACTTGATAATCTAGTGTTAAACACAAGGAGTGTGAGTCCATTCCTCACTTTCCAGCACATTTGAGGCATTGTGTGTTGAATGGCAGAACTCAACGCCGCACTTTGTCTTGTTCTTAGAGCGAAGAAATGAGAAAGTTAAACACAACCTATCGCCTTTACAGTCACTCGCTTATGTCTCTGCACCAAGACAGGCCTCTTATAAGTCCTCAATCGTCAATAACCTATAATTGTTTGAAATTGATTAATTTGCTTATATGGAATTCCATAAGCTTCAAAAATATTTTGTCTTAAATTTTCACCATTTGTGAAATGCATTTATTCAACAATCGTGATATGGAAATTACCAAATATGAATATTTTAAGATATCAATTTTATATAATGTCATCATGTCTTAGTACACATAATGACGATTCTTAGGGTTCCGTATTTCAAAAGGGTATCAACGGAATCCTTCCCTCACTTTTGCGGTTACGGACACAGAGAAGGAAACGCCGAATTCCAGCAATAAGCGGCATAGACATACGTAGAAGCTACAAAGACGGCTAAACTAACGACATTAGGCAACAAAGAAAACACTAAAAAAAACCTCTATAAAAATCGCTACAAGATACACTGATGTGAAGTGTCACAACAACATGTACAAGTGGCGATGGGTGGGCGCGTCAGTGCTTACGACGTTTTCTTATTGATGGATGATCTCCGCATGAATCTGTATCTTATATTTTGTTATCTAGATAAGAATATGGTCAGGCCTTTTTCATAGAAACTAGTCATTCGCAATTTTGTTTATGTCAATTTTTAGACTAGAAGTAATAACTATTTTCTCAAGTATCATACTTATAACTATTATCTATATAATATTTTAAGCATTCTTCATTTGCATGATATGTATATAATATTACATACATATTGTGCTCTGTGTGAATGTACCGGCCACTTTTTTCCCGCACATATCAGGATCGGCAAAAATACTTGGGAACCTTTATTAAAACGCTCTGTTCGCCGCAATTCCCTGCATTCCGCTTGAATTTGTGGCATTGTGCGTCGAATGGACAAACTCAACACCGTGCTTTGTCTTGTTACGAAAGCGATGAAATGAAAATATTAAATATTTCGTGTCCTCGAGTGGTAAAAATATAAACCTATTGCATTTATAGTCGCATACTTCTCCTCCTGCGCTACAACAGTTCTACAGAATATTTACTCCATGAATATTAAATAATTTCTTTAAAATTGTTGGCATCATTTTGATAAATAACTTTAAAGGCGTACAAAGTCTCTTCATTAAGATAATAAATTATTTTAAATCAATCTTCTTTGAAAGTAAGTCTCGCATGAAGGTCACGATAACGTTTAACACCGACATGAAAGGATGTTTGCGTGTTGCTCTATAGAGACAGATAATGACTTAATGTATGATTCTTTTAGCTTCATGCTGTACCCCGCTCATAGCAAGGTAGAGAGAGAACATTTAGTACTAAGACACTTCGTTCCCCACTTTACGCAGAATTTGAGGCGTTTTATGTTTAATGGTTGAGATTTGACCTTTCTTTTTTTAAGACGAAAGGAGACGTGCAGATACAGTGAATTCAGAGAGTTATGTGGAGATACGGAGAAATGGTGGTGGTACGGAGAAATTTCACACACGTCCAATAAGTAGGAAACGTCGCAGTTTGCTTACCAGAACAATTAAATAAAATATAAAATATTTCACAACCTATTGAGTTTACATTCGCACGTAATTGATTACTATAAAAATGTGATTATTGTTAATTAATATTAATAATGTGAAATATACATAAAAATATGTTATTTATTAAGGATATCAGTCAGTACGTTATCGTAACGAACGGGAATATATACAATATTGAAAGTTTCTAAATAAGTATATTTCTTTCCTTTGTATGGAAAGATAATGTTAAAAGAGGTTAACGCTGCCGAATTGGTGTCCTCATTGACTACTTATATTGAGAAATAATATAAATTGTGTTTGGATAAATTTAAAATCTCAAACAAATTATATATAAAATTTAAGTCATGGTGCAGCTGGACAGCATTCGATTATAAACGGTTATAACTTTGATTCTCATTTGTAGGAATAAAAATATTTTAATTTCCTTGCTTTGATAATAAAACAAAGCAGGTCACTGAGTTCCGCCACTCAACCCGAAATGTCTCAAAAATTGTACGTTGAGTCGAAAACGAGATGTTTTATACAGTAAAGATTAAGTAAGAAAATATGTAAAAATATAACACTAAATTTACTTAAAATTTGCATTTGTCTATATAACAAAGCACTTACATTATTCATTGAAGCGAGAGCACTGTCCTTCGCAAATATTTGTATTTGTATTAAACCTGAAGGGGACCCTTCAGATTTAATTTCAATTGATTAATAAAATCAATACTGGTTTTACAACGCTAATTGCAATTTTTTTTGTTTCACGCTGAACGATTTTACAAGTACGATTATTTAGCGACCCTAACGCGGCTTCGCCCGCATCGATATTGACTTCTCCACCATGCCAGTGAAATTTATTCCTCTATCGAGACACACTTTGTATGTAAGTAGATTGAGTTAGGTTAACCTATCAAATTAATCAAATCAATCAAAATATTCTGTATTCAATTAGGCCGTTACAAGCACTTTTGAATCGTCAAGTTACATAGAAATGTCTGTAGTGTCAGTCCTACAGGAAGCTACCACCGGCTCGGAAGGCGGGTCTGCTGAGAAGAGCCGGCAAGTAACTCAAGAGTTGCTCTTTTCAAAATATCAATTAAAGAAAATATATAACATATCCTTATCCTTTTGCTTACCACACTATGCGGGATACAATGTGTATCTAAACTACTGACCATACACAATAATAATCACCCACGCAACTATGCGTAACATTATAAATTATATCATATAATGTAGGTCGGATTTAGAAACGAGACCGCTGTTTACACTAGTGGTTACAAAGTTGTTGTTGTTTGTTGTTCAAAACATTTAAGTATTCACAATTTAAATTTCTTTTTTGATAAATTTCGTCTATTTTCTTAATAAGTCACGTTTTTAAAGGCGTTACGTAACTGCTTTAAAAATGATGAGAAGATACTGACGAATCTTTTGCATAAACTATAAATATTATGCAGCATTTTAAAATTGTATTAACTGTACTCTACTAACTGACTGCGTACGTCTGTGGTACCGTACCAGTCCTGAATGCATGAATCGAATTGAGTGCGGTTTGTTTTATTTAAATCTTGTTCATCACGGTGGTTATGAAAATCAGATTAGCAGTTTAAGAACTACTAGCACTTTGTCAGGAGTCAAAGTTGTCGGTTTGACTCCCACCTGAGTAAACGCAATATTTCATATTTCAATTTCCTTGCTATGGTAACGAGGCAAAGCGCCGCTACAAGTTTCGTCACTTGTGTGTCGGTCGGAATTAGAAACTAGTCTACTATTTACACTAGTGGTTACAAAGTTGCTTTGTTGTTCAAAATATTAAGTATTTACGAGTTTCAGTTTCTCTTTCTTATGTATTTCACTCATTTTCTTGACAACAGTCAGGTTTAAAAATAGAACGAAATAGAATACTATTTTGAAAATGATAAAAAGTAACCTGTTGAACAATCTATAAATATTATTTAGTATTTTAAAATTGAAATAAATATAAAAATATTTGTTTTTAGTAATTATAGTTTCACGCTGTATTTTGTATAACGGGTAGAGAGAACAGAGGAAGCCAAGGAATATAGTACTAAGACACTCCGTTGCCATTAAGACGTGCATTGCGTGTTACGTGGTCTCGTTAGCAAAAGAAGAGTATGAAAATATTAAATATATCATTTTCTCTAGTGAAAATGGAATCCGCAACATGACGGTCACAAGCTTGAGCCACTGTAATATTTAATCTTTATGCCGTACCTTTATACGTAAGGAGAACTAAGTGTTAACACTCTGTCTGCGTTGCGTGAAAGACACTCTGTCTTTCTAGCACCACTCTTTTTTGAGATATTGCGATTATTATCAAAGTTGGGACACAACGCCGCATTTGCAAATGACATTTAAAAGCATGTAATTACATAAGGCATTAAATATGTTAATATTAAAAACAAAAATTCAATTCTAGCCTATATTAATAACAAGTCGAAAGTACTCGTCAATTCTTTCCACAATGATATTCATTTACGCCTACAATTTCTTTGCTTTGGAATTCTTAATGAAGAAACTAATTAAATGGTAGCAGATTGAACCTTGTTGAAAATAAATTAAAGTAAATATTTCATAATATGTAATATTCATTACCAAACACAGACTCGTACTATGAGTGCCTTCTATTTCAACGCAAACCGCCTTCCTGAAGGCTCACTAAAAATATTTTATATCATGGCAGTGACATTATTTCTTTAACCAGTAAGGTGGGCAGAGGGAACCAAATGTTACAATAATATGTTCCCCACGTACCACCGAGTTGTGGAGATATTGCGCATTAAGTGTCGGAATCTCATTCTACATCGCATTGTCTTATTACCAAAGCGAGAAATGAAATATTAAGTATTTCGTCCCCCTCAATAGGAATCAAACCTAATAAAAAACCATCGAATTTATCTCTGTCCCGTGACAATCTTCAACTTACACACAGGTGATACATGCAACTTTAGCTACCAACAACGTATTTAAAACACAATTTATATAATAGTATGTATATATATGATATATGGTATTTCTTCAGAATTTGTAAAGTTTCAGGAGTTTCAATAAGCATAAAACAACTAATTTGGATTGTAAGTCTGTTCCAGTTTTCGACCCCTGAGAGGAAATATGTTAGTAATATCGTAATGTTACGCAAATAGAGGGTTCCTTCGAGAGCGGAGATCGATCAGTTTAACTAACTTTTCAAGCTTATTTGGAAGTTTTTAATGAAAAGTTCAGTTTTTTAGTTCGCATATATACGCATTTTATATGATTTTCTTAAACGGAACATATATAATGTATTGATTAATTTACTGCTTGATAGTTTCTTATACTTCTTTAGGAAAATATAAAAAAAATATATAGTTACTTTAACAAAATTGGCCCTTTTAACGGAAATTTAAGTTATTAAATTCGTTAGCGGAAGTTTTAGTATAGATATTATCTTAAATATTTTATATATTAGAACACTAAGTATATTAATTGAGCTTAGTAAATAAATTAGTTTAATTCAAGCGAGCGAGTCATACAAGCGACTCGCTACATACAAATTATGAATCGTAATAAATCGTTTAAATAATCTAATCCGGGATTCATGGGAACAAACGACCCTCTCTCTCTCCAAGTAAATTGCTTTTAGAATCCATTAATCAAAATATTGTAAAGACAATGTTATTGGAATAAATATTTCGTTTTTAATAAAGCCTAGCTGGTTTAAATAAATTAATATTCATATAAACATTAAAACTAAACTCAATTGTGTGATAGCCATTTATTCATACACTTTCAATATTAGTATTTTTTTAAAGTCACATAATTACAACGAAATTTGAGATCTGTCGTGGCGCAGGTACTAAAGAGAATATTTGGAAACGCGACAGGTTGTGGGTTCAATCCCCACTAAAGGAAGTTAAATATTTATTATTTACATTTCTTTGGTAACAAGCAAAGCGGGGCGTTGAGTTCCGCAATTCAACACGTAATGCCTCAAATTTTATGGAAAGTGAGGAACGGAACGAAAATCTTGCAAACACAGTTTTACCCTTCCCAGTATTAGACTAAAAGGTCGCGGGATTTTTCGTAACGATCAGGGATACGGCCATATTGACATTTATTGGTAGCGGGGCAGTCCCCTTGTGTGGATGAACTTGGTCTACCTGATCTCAGTGGTTGCGAACTCGAGTCATGGAGGCTTTATTGTTGTGAAAAAAAAAATGATCAGGGAAATGGTCAGTTTTGGTACCTATTCAAAGTATAACACCTCTGCATGCAAAATAAGTTGGTCTGCCGAAACACAGTGGTTGCGTTCCAGAGATATGATGTTCTAAAATCACAATCATATTAATCTGATAAAAAAACGATCACTTTTGGCAACAATACGAAAATTTATATCCCCACAAGTGAAACTAGTTGGTCTGCCGGCTCTAAGTGGTTGCATTTAACAATTGTCTTGGTGTAAACATGACGTATATTTGTTAAGACCTAACACAAGCACGAAAAATGGGGCATTATCTATTTTTTCTTTATATAAAAATCGAAGACTAGAAACATCACATGCGGAGCTCTAATAGACCAGCTAAAATATAAGAATTTCAGATATGGTGCTACAGCAAAACTTGTTCAGTCTCATGAGTATTATTCATTGACATATCAAACTTGAGGTTCAGTAACATCTTATATGGATTTCTAATGGACCAACTTAAGTATATGAATTAGTGTTATAGCGCCATTACCAAAGTTATTCAGTCTGACGAGTATTATTGATCGACATACAAAGCTCGAAAGCCTGAAGCCTTATGTGGAATTGTGGAATTCTAATGGACCAGCTAAACTATATGAATTAGTGATACAGTTCTTCAACAATAATGAAATATAGATATTATTTTATAAATGTAAGCTTTTAAAATGTTTTTTTCATGGTCTGATATATTCTAAAAATTACAAACAAAGCCCTATGATTTGATACGCGTATATAAATAAATTGGAATCCGCCATCCTATTGCGGCAGCCATTTCCGATTAATAATAATATTGATTATATTGAAATTCATTTTCATCATGACTGATATCGTTATTCAGATTTCATCCCAAAGGGATATAGATGAAGAGAGATTGCGGGATCTTTCGTAACGATCAGGGATACGGTTTTATTGACATTTATTGGTTGCGGGGCAGTCCCCTTTTGTGAATGAACTCGGTCAGCCTGCTCTCAATGGTTGCGAGTCATGGAGCTCGAAAGAGGCTTTATTGTTGGGAAAAAAAACGACAAATGCATTCTACCATGTATGACCACGTATTACTGCAAAGTGTGCATAATGTCGGGTGTCCAACGCTGTGTTCCAACCTAGTATGAAGACATACCATCCCCACTGAGACAATTCCGTTCCTGAAATTCCACTGAACTCTGAAGTCATTGCTTGTTGAGTGACGGAACTCAACGTCGCGCTCTCTCTCTTTTTCTCGTTGAAATCTCGTTATCTCGATGAAAAAAAAACATTAAATAATTTATTTCTTCGAGTGTGGATCGAACTCACAACCTGTCGCATTTAGAGTCGCACGCTTGTGCGCCTTCCCCACAATGCCGTCCTATATTTTACTATCATTTAAAATCTGGTGACTTGGCCGTTGTCTTGTATATATCAACACCTATTTCTATTTAATTAATGTTTATAGTAGTAGTCACATATGGTTTTACTAATAAAATAATATAGACTTTCGCCTATAATTCTTTCTTACGATTTTTTTTAAAGTTTTACGAAAACTACGATTTACTGCGGAAGCTTTAGCTAGAGATTTCATAAATTTTTGTAAAGAAACAAATGCCTGCATCGACGTCATCTATTTACTGATATTTTTCAGGATGTTTTGGGCGACATATTATTATACTTAAGCAAAATGTTCACAAGAACATGTCAGAACGACAACATTTCTTTACAAAATTCTGAAGTTCAAATATTATGCGGTATTCAAAGAGTTATGAGGGTCTGTGGCTCTCGTGAGACGGACATGTGCGAGGAAAAGTAAATTTTATAGATACTTGACGTCCGCGTGTGGGATGTTTATATAGTTCATGTACGTAGCTCTGAATATACTCGTACGTATCTATATCTGTAGTAGCATTACTCTATATATTTAATATTTGATACTGCAGAAATGTAAAATAACTGTAAAAACAACGTTTATAATGAAAGCTTTCTACGTAGGCCATGAGTATTAAAAACGTAAGGAAGTAAATAATTTGGATTTCATATATTTTTATAATATTTTACAACCTTAGTTCTATAGACATAATACAGGTGTATTTTTTTACATTTCTTTATCGTATACATATTTAATCTTTAAAGCTATTTCTTTCTAGCTTTACACTGTATCCTGCGCATAGAAGGGTAGACAAAGGGAACCTGGAAAACCCGGTGTTGAGATATTTTTTCCCTTCGCCGAAGTTTAGGTTTTCATGTTGAGGAACTCAACGCCACGCTTTGCCTTATTAAGAGCGTAGATGAGAAAATGTGCAATATTTCATTTATTCGATTAATAATCGAACCCATAATCTGTCGCCTTTATTAGTAAAATATTTTTAAATATTATTTTCTGATAAAATTAAGTTTCATACAAATCGATATCAGCGTATTCTACAATTTCAAAATAACAAATATCCTAATGCAGCGTTTGCCAGTAATTGTATAATAACAGTGTTGCCTTAAATATTTTTCCTGAAGGACAACAAGATAATGTAGTTAGTTATCTTCAGTAAATAAACGAAGGCGCTCCATTTCTGGAATAGTGAACGTTCAATTATGCGATTGTTCTCAGTTTGTTGGAGACATTTATCTTTTCTGCTTATTTTCTTTAAATAATTAAGAATAAGTAAGAGAAATAAATAAATTAAATTAAATGATAATAATATAAATAGCGCTTTGATATTGAGGAGCCAAATAGCGGCGTTGAGTTCTGTCACTAAACACACCTCAAGCATTCAGCGGAAAGTGTGTAATGAAAGTGGTGATGTGTTTTAATAGGAACGTCAAATCAGTTAATTTATTCAACAAGCTACAGTGCTGCAGATATAGAGACAGATCAAGTTTAAAGCACCTCCGCTTTTGCGTCAGAGGATACATTTTTATTTAAAATATCTTCATAAACAATGCCGTGTAGCTCAGTGGAGTCACTCGCTGATGTGCGACGAACAAGATAGAAAAGTATTTAAAAATTCAAGTGAAAGTAGATTAAGGAAATTTGAAATCCCATTAAAATATTATTAGTGACTCAAAATATATATTAAATCAATATTAAAGTTATTATCGATTGACGTCCCAATTATTTACGTATTTAAGATCATCGTGGTTCTGGAACACCACTGTGAACGCGAATGTTGTGAGATCTATTCCCTTTCTGGAAATGAAATATTTAATAGTTTCATTCCCAAATTAAGAAGACAACGAGTAGAAGCGTGGCGTTAAGTCGCGCCGAATCGAGTGGAGATCGACTGCACGACTGTTGCATTACATTCACAAATGTGCTGTTACGCCACGAGGGCTTATAGCTATATAGAGGGTTAGCTATCATACTTTATATCTATAAATACATTATAAGTTTAAATCTATTATACATTTTATACTTTAATAGATACTTCATAGAACTATTAAAAGTTACATAAAACACATAGATCTCGCTCAGGGGCTTATAAACTAATTAAACTGTCGCAAACTGCATTTTACAATGCAGATTCTAATGTAATTATTTGTTATACTGACTTATATAGGTAATACTTTTTATAGCTTATTTAATTTCCCCGGGGCTCGAACCCACAGCCCGTCATATTTACAGTTGACGCGTTGCGAGTTGACTGACACAACTCAACAGACAGACTTTAAATGCGCTAGGGTGTGGATTCGATGCCTGCTCGAAGTAGTGAAATATTTAATATTTTCAATTTAAATATTTAATATTCTCATTTCTTCGCTCTGGCAATAAGACAAAGCGCGGCTTTGAGTCCATCACTCAATACACAATGTCTTATATTCGGCGGAAATTGGGGAACGGAACGGAGTGTCTTAACACTAGGTTGACAAGTTCCCTGTGCCTACCTGGCCATGTGCGGGATACAGCGTGAAGCTAAGCAAGCAAGCATATATGTTATATAAGGTTTGAGGCTCGTTCCGCTGAGTGTAGTTTGTATGTGCGCGTGTTATGACAACATATTAATTATGAATGTTACAAATTTGCTTTTCACTCAGAAAGGCAAATTTGTAAACATTTAGTTACTAACGAACTGTTTGTACGTATATATACATATTTAATTTTTGTGGTAAATATTTTAAAATAATATAAGTTTATATGAAACTTTTAGTATTTTTACTATTTTTAAAGTGTTATTCCACACTTAGGAAAGAAAAATACTAAATTTAAAAACGTATAAAAATTTGGACGAAGCAGGATTTGAACCTGCGCTTCTTGAAAACCGTTCAAGCGCTCTG
>DWMZ01004002.1:0-12140 GCA_018249855.1 Eueides tales michaeli | reverse complement strand
ACTGCGAATGGAAGATAGCTACATTAATTGTGTCTTAAATAATGTTAAAAGCAAAAGTCTACGCTGAGTTTATTACTTCGAGTTTTTTTTTTTACTATATTTTCATTTGAGGCCTGTCGTAGCGCAGTGGCACAAGCGTGTTACTCCAACCAACAGGTTGTGGGTTCGATTATCACTCGAGGAAATGAAATATTTCATATTTTAAATTTAAATATTTAATGTTTAATTTCTTCGCTCTGGTAATAAGGCAAAAACGCGGCGTTAAGTTCCGCCACTCAACACCTAATGCCTCAAATTCGGCGGAAAGTGGGGAACATGAAGTGGAACGGAGTGCCTTAACACTAGGTTCCTAAGTTCCCTCTGCCTACCCTGCCATGTGCGGGATACAGCGTGAAGCTATGTATCTATCTATGTATGTATATTTTAATATGTATAAAAACACAATAACTTAATATTTCTAAAATATTAGTTTAGGCACGTATGAGCTTTAATTTTAATTGTCCAAATGAAATTTAAATATTATTCATAAGATAATAAAAAATCATTGATTAATAATAATATCTTTTATTTGTAAAATAAAGCACTCTTTAAAGTCTTAAGGAAAACTTGAATGGATTTAAGCCAATTAGTTTCACAAAATTTTCCATTTAGTAATAGACGCTTAAACCTTTTCAACTTAATTGTTTTGTTAATTCCAATTTGATTTTAACATGTTCAATTTCACATTGTTACAAACTTTAATATGAATAAAAATGTAATTGTTCTTATTTAAAGAGCTTATAAAGGAAAAATGTATATTTATTTTAAAAACGAAAATGTTAAATTTAGATGTAATTAAACAAAACGATAGTAAGCACGTGTTAAAAGTTGCGGTATTCACAAAGCTGCTATGTCTTGATAAAAACCGCTTACGAGAAAAATGCTATTTATTACTAAATATTTTCATTATGGAGTGTTATCTAATGTAGGTATAAAAAATTTGTACATTTAATAAGGTTGCATATACATACATAGAAGTAATGTTATATTTTTTTATGTCTTATCATTTATTTGCAACATTTGTATAGTTATCGTCGTGACAGGCTGTGGGTTCGATTCCGTCGAATACTGGAATTGGCGGAAAGTACAGCATTGCATTTGTGGAAAATAAGTATCTTACTAAAAAACTGCATTTGTAAAGCTTGACTAACGTGATTTTTTTGAGTAAGAAAAACATACTAAATTTAAAAACGTATAAAAATTTGAACGACGCAGGATTTGAATCCGTGTCTCTTGGAATTCGTCGAAACGCTCTGTTCAACTAAGCCATTTGTTCTCACCAAGCTCCGTCGAAATTCTTATACGCTTGTTTTTATTAATGGTTTTAGCATCTGTGTAGGGAGATTTTTACATATTTCCACAACCCAAAGACAATTTGTTAAAAATTATCGTTAGGCAAGAGAGAATGCTATTTATTAAATATTTTTGCTATTTTTAAAGTGTTATTCCGCTCTTAGGAAAGAATGACTTAGTTGGTCAGAGCGCTTGGACGATTTTCAAGAGGCCCGGGTTCTAATCCTGCTTCGATCAAATTTTTATACGTTTTTAAATTTAGTATTTTTCTTTCCTAAGTGTGGAATAACACTTTAAAAATAGTAAAAATAAATAAAATATGTTAAACCTAAAAATCCTCTGACAGGGATTTCAACCTAGTAATCGCGTATTGGAAATGTTTTATTATATTGTTTTAAATCTATAGTGAAAGACTGTAATAGTTCATTTTATGAATAAATAGAAGATTCAAAAGCATTTTGATAATATATTAATATTAAAAAACGGTAAAAGTACATAGAACTTTTTTTTTAATATTCACGACAGCAAGACATTTATATAACGATGTACAAAGCTTCTAGAATTTCATTAATGCAAACAATAAAGCCAGCCTTGGTGTAAGCATTAATTCTTAAGATTTTGTTTGCTGGCCTATTGTAAAGATATGACGTTTCGATTGTACACAACCATTGTTCTATCGCATAAAAGCATTGAGTGGCAAACTCATATTTCGTTTACTTTACATATTTGCTCAGCCGAAGTGACAAATTAATTAATATATTGTTCTACAACAAAAGCTATCTAAATTTCTTTAATATGAATAAAGCTGTAAGCAGACTTTTACTTTAGCACCTATTGAATAAATGATGTGTAAAAGTAAATATATGCAAAAATAAATTTAAAAACATATAACAATATGTAACGTCTTAATTGTTTATTGTTAAGTGCAGGCGATTACCGAGATGTTTTCTAAGCTATTTGTCATACTGTATTGAACTTTTAGAAAAAAAATACTGCGATCTAAGTTTTAATTGCCTTACCGGAACTTTCATTATAATGAATTAAGTACAGCATTTTTGAGTGCTAAGTAACTAATGAGCATCATATATATGTCATTAAAATAATATATCAACAAAAGTTGTTATTAAATAAAGACTTATTCCGCACTTAAAATATATATATATTTTTAGAAAATGTTAAACATGGATTTGAACCCGCGCTTCTTAGAAATGCAATCGCTACAATCATTAAGCGCTAGTTCTCTCTAAGCTACATTGAAATTCTTATATCCTTGTTACAACTTATTTTTATTGTTAGCATCTCTGTAGGAAAATTTTTACAAATTTCCGTCGCTCACGACGATGAATTAATTTGAATTATCTTAGTTTAGGAAGTGAAAATTATACTCATTTAATATTTTTAAATTTTAAGTGTCTTTTTTAATCTATACTTATAATAAATCTTTAACTGATACATGAAATATATATTAAAGAAATACATTATAGACGCTTATTCATTTAATAAGGAACAAAATAGTGATTTTTATAACTTGTGTCTTATCAAACAGCTGTAAAGGCAGTTTTCGCTATTTTGGCAACCTTCTATCAACACTTAATGCTTGTTGTATTTCTACTGGTTAGAAAAGAAATTATTATTTATATAGCCAACATTTTTGGAATGTATAGATATTGTATTAATAATGAAAATATTATAAGAACACGAAACTAATTGTGAATAGTAAATAATTACAGTAATTCAAGTGGACGAAGCTGCGACCGGGATGCTAGTATTTAATATTTTTAAGCTAAGCGCTAAGCGCGGTGTTGAATTCCGCTACCTAAAACGCAATATCTCAGCAGTTCAACGGAAACGGCAAACGGTAATGCAACGTGTCTTCACCCGTGTTCCCTCTACCTACCCTGAACTTATATGTTGAATATAGCTTTAAGCAAGACCATAAAACGTTTTTAGATGCTAACAACATAATAGACTGTGACAACCAAGAATAAAAATTGCTATATATTGCTTGATAAGAACGAACAGCTTAGCGGTCAGAGCGCTTGGATGGTTTTCGAAATAGTAAGAAATTAGAAATAGTAAAAATATTTATTAAATAGCATCCTCCCTTACCAAACGATAATTATAAGCAAATCTCGCTACAGAGATGCTAACAATATAAATAAGTTCTAACAAGCGTATAAGAATTTCGACGGAGCTCAGTGAGAACCAATGGCTTAATTGGTCAGAGCACTTGGGCTTCCAAGAAGCGCGGGTTCAAATCCTGCTACGTTAAATTTTTTATACGTTTTTTTAAATTTAGTATTTTTCTTTCCTAAGTGTGGAATAACACTTTAAAAATATTAAAAATAGTAGAGAGTTATTTAGAGCAAATTAAACGAAGCACGTAAGAAAAAAACAACTATATTTGCTTTTATAATTTAAATAGTTCGTTAAAAATGATAAAATAATATTATTATAAACCTAATATTAGCTTTAAATTTTATGACTTAGAGATAACTTTAAAGCCGAGGCATGTTTAAACTTTAAAGTGAATTCCTAATCGAACTTGCCTAAATTAAACAGACTACATTTATTTCATAGTGGACTAAATGGTTAACTAAATGAATAGGTTAAAATCATTTTTATGATTATTAATTATCTTATAATAAAAGTGTGAAATTATATACATTTTTTTAATGTATTAAATACAGAAGCACAATTCCGATTACAAAATAAATAAATATTTTCTTTTTTTAAGGTGGGCAGAGGAAACTTTCGAAACTAGTGTAAAGATACTCCGTTGCCTTTAAAACACTTCCATTTCTTTTTCCATTGAATTTGAGTCATTGCATGTTGAGTGACTGAACTCAACGTCTCAAAATTTTTATGGATATTTTGTTTTCACAAAACTAAACACATGTATTTTAGACTCTTAATAAAGCAAATGCAAAAAGGTGATAATGTAACAGCCAATTCCCAAATATCCAAACGTAGAGCAATACCACTAGTAGATATTGACAATATGTTGTGATAAAAATATCTGTGTGATAATTTTTGATAAATACATGGATTGTGATAAGCGTCCTAGTAAATCGAAAGGGTCAAATTTCTCTTGCCGTGTTTTATTATTCACATATTTCGAATAGAATTTTTTACAATTTTTGTATGCTGTAACTTTTATTGCGGAATGCATTTTATAGCTGTATAGTTTAATCGAATCGATCGTACGGCATTGTATTGATTGACTAAACACACCACGATTTCTACTACACACAAAAATTACAAGATTATTTAATCTCAATACAAATTAGAATATAAATATTTGAATTATTTAATGGGCCGAATTATTTGGTTTTAATTATTTAATTTTATTGGTAACATTGAACACAATATATTGTTAAGACACAAAATAATATGTCATTAGTAAATTACAACACAGTAATTGAAATGTTAATAATATTTTTATTTATCGTTTAATCTTTGTTCAGTGGCTGATATTCAAATAATGATAACATTATACTTATAGGAAGGCGAAGAAAGATAAAACTTTGTATCTTAATAAGATTATTTGGATTTTTTTGGTAATATTATTTCTTACGCAAAAATTGTAGATTAAAAATCTATAAGCAGCAAGTATTTCTTTAATAAATCAATAAAATAATTAATAATTGTTTCAATTTTAAAGTCTGATTATATATATATATATATATATATATATATATATATATATATATATATATATATATATATATATATATATATATATATATATATATATATATATATATATATATATATATATATATATATATATATACTTGCGGGTTAACTATAATGTAGAAGCAGTTCTGTTACTTTTATATTTATGAAAAAAAAAAGAAAGACAAATGTCTAATAATTTTTATCCTTGTTGAGCCTCTTGTAACATGTATCTATGAATTATGCAGAGTGTGGTGTTGACAAGGTTAGCTTTTGTAAACGTACAAACAACATTTTACTTTATAATAGTACTACCATTAGGTCACATTTTAAATTACTAAAATATTGAAACTAATATGTACGTAAATTGTTTAATATTATTATATTATATATAAAAGTCGAGACACCACAGTTAATAGTGAAATTAAGTTTTCAAAATTCTTTTAATTTCTTTTCTTCTTAGCACTGATAAAAAATACTCATTTTGGCTTAATTTTAATAGACTATATAGAAAGTAGCGATAGGTGGATAAGTTATCGAGCCATGACGAAATAATAAAAATTTGGAAGCTTCAAGTTTAAAGCAGTGCGAAATTAACGAAACTTACATGAATGTGTCGTTGTTACATGTTGAATTGTACTTATTGATTATTATAATAATTTTACACATTTTTAGATTTTATGATACAAGTAATTTAATAATCTATATACGTTTTATCATAAATTATTTAATAATACAAATACACCTATTTATGTCAATATCAATGAAACGTTAAAATACTAGAAATCTACTGCACTTATTACCAACAATTTTTATATAATATTATGTATAGTTCTATTAATATCAAAAAAAAGTAACAAGTTCATAAGGATGTTTTGTTTACCGAACGAGAAAACATATTTTCTTATCACACAAGACGCTGTCAAACTATTCAACATGTGATAACGCGGTGATACGGGCTTACTAATAAACAGAATTAATGAAATTATATTTTAATAATTTGACATTAATTATCATTTTACTAATTGTTCTGTGAAAGAAACACGAGTTCCTTTATTTTGTTCATATTTAAAAGGAGACATTTTAGAAAATCAAAATTACATACCTCGTAAATTCACTAAACATCAAAACACAAACAAAACACATCACTCTCACCTTTTCTGTAGGAAACGTTTCCTAAATTCTATATAGGCGGATCTTCCTTTATCCGCATCGTCGCCTATCTTTACCCTTCCATGCAGGGGTATTCTGTGACCGGATATGCCGTAGTCCATCTGTAGGTCGACTACGAGCATAAGTGTGAAGAATACTAGAAAGGCGCTGAGGGCAAGCGCTAGGCGCTCTTTTAGCTTCATGTTGAGCATGGTGCGCGCGGTCGGGCGGCGCGGCGCGGTCGCACTGCCAGTAGAGTCGGAGCCCGGCCCCGGCGCATGTTCCGGCGTCGGCGAGCGCTTACCGTCGCGCGCGCGCCGCCGCCACCGTGCCCGCGCCCACCCGCTGACGCTGCAACATAGTTACAAATTACAATATTTACACGTGTATATTACTAACTTGGCTTACCATCATAATAGTTGTCTATTTATGAATAATATTATAAGTTATTTAAATAATTATTCTTTTAAGAAAAAATAGGTATAAACTATTGTCTAAAACTAAAAATAAACAAAACCATTTCAAGATTTAAAAAAATACTAATATATCGACATCAAAAGCTACTCTAATTTAAACATTTAATGGATAGAGCGATGTGGAATAATTCACGAGCATTTCATGTTTACAATTCTAGTTTGCAAAATATAAACGTGAAAACCTACAAGTTGAACATTCCGTGATTTCTTTACGATTTTCTTTATAAAGATGTAATTTTCGTTATTTGACCTATCACTAGTTAGTTTGATGAAATAGATAGATTTATCTTTAATCTATTATACTCAAAACACCTTCCACAAAATTAGATATCAAGGTTAATTGGATGTACAGCAATATGTGATTTTTTATTAAATATATTATTTATACCTAAATTGTCTTAACTTTTATTAAAAATCTTGTATTTATTATTTATTATTAAAAAATAATATTAAAAAAAAATCTTGTTATTTTAACATATCAAAGTTTAGCAAGTACCTATTCTTATAATTATAATTAATCTCATAAAGGTTCCTGATTGATTCTTTTAATTTCTGAGACTCGTAAACATTGTTTATCAGTACAAAACGTGTTACGTAAATATAATAATTAAATAAAAAAATATTACATTATTTAAAGGTACAGACTAATAATAATTGTAAAATAATTCATTCAATCAAATGCCAAAAACGTGACATTTAGTATGAAACCAGTTCATATACCACTTACATAGCAAGGAAACTACTAATGTCACAGTAACTACGTACTATTACCGAGTTCACAAGCGTTTACTCACGACCGTGGGGTTAACCGATTACGCAAGGAGAAGTAACCACTGTGCTCGTATTAAACAGGCTAATGGTATGATTTATGAAATAAAAAAATTATATCACAATATTAATTTATAATACATTTATAATATTGCGAAGGTATTTCTACAATTTTTTGAACGAAATGATATAGTCTCTATATCATTGTTTAATTGAATTGAAAGCAATGAAGAATATTGTAACATACAGATTATATATAAAAATAGATTTTTGAATCGTAGAAGGCAGACGGAACTTGAAAATCTAATGTTAAGACGGTTCCGTTTTCGCCGAATTAAAGATATTGATTGGCGTAACTCAACGCCGCGTTTCAAAGTTAAGTAATAGAAATATTAAATATTTCGTTTTCTCTAGTGGGGATCGAACACACAACCTGTCGTTTACAGTATCAAACAGATACCTATTGTACATATTATTAAACAAAATTTTAATATAAAAGTTGTGTCATGTTTTATTAATGCATGTTTGAACTATTATTCTATTGCCAATTAAATATCATATATCGATGCGTCTGCATCGTCAAATCTAAATCATAACATCGATATCGCAGAAACTGACACGCGTAGTTGAACTTTTGCATTATAGAGAACGTAAACAAGTCAGCAAATAATAAAAAAAAAATATTATGAACAGACATTATAAAAGCCATTTTGAAGACGTTTATAAGGTAAAGTTGAAACGCTAGGCTAAACGATATAAAAATGATTTCAAATAAATATTATATTATTAAAAAATATGTTTGACACGACTACATTCGTTACCCAATGTAATTTAAGTATACACAACGTCAAAAGAACTCTATCTTCTAGTTTTCAATGAAGTAGATATTACTTAAGTATCTAACAAGGCCGTAAGTCAGAATTTTTCTAATAAAAAAAATTCTAATAAAGGTGATACGATTCGAATGTAGTATTTGACAAAGGCTTTATTAATATAATCTAAATACTAAGTAATATTTTTTTTACTATTTTTAAAGTGTTTTTCCACACTTAAGAAAGAAAAATACTAAATTTAAAAACGTATAAAAATTTGAACGAAGCAGGATTTGAACCCGCGCCTCTTGGAAACCGTCCAAGACGGTTGAAGAACTTGGACGAATTCCAAGAGGCACGGGTTCAAATCCTGCTTCGTTCAGATTATTCGTTTTTAAACTTAGTACTAAGTAATAATTTTATTCAGATAAAATATCATTTTAATATATAAAGCTTGGGAAGAGATATAGGGAATAATAACATAAGAAGTAATTACTAATTATATTTTTTTCTATTTTCTAAATTTACGTTGTATATCCTACTTAGCAGGGTGTGCAGAGAAAAAATGAAAACTTAAGATTAAGACACTATGTTTCTAGACTCCTTCCGCTCCTTCCTTTCCGCCTTGGAAATTGCGATTGATGAAAAATATTAAGTACTAGCGAACTGCCCGCGGCTTCACCCGCTTAAGTAACTCTATTTTATTTACTAATCTCAATTTCTTTCCTGTTATAATAAAGTTATCACTTTTAAGTCAATATCTATATATCAAAAAACATAATTTCAGCTAAATAAATATATCATTTTTAAATTGACGTTACTTTTTTATTTAGCAACCGATTTAAATAAAACAAACACCTAATATTGAAGAAAGGTTGGCAAAATAAAACAGTGAAAACTAGATTTAAATCTCGCCGTTTCTGAGATAAGCGCGTACAAACGCACAAACAGACAAAATTTAATAAATCACATAACGGTCCCCTATATTATTTTTAATATATCCGACATGTACATTCATCTAAATAAGATTCGAACCCACATCCGTAGCGCCTAAAGCCGCACGCTTGCGCGACAATGGCATCCACGTAATATTACTCTTTAATGACATTAGCTAATGTATTTTTAAATAATTCGATGATTTGTCACCTAATTATATCATAAAAATTAATTATTTTTTGGATAACTATTAAGCTTTACGTAATTACGTTAATCTATTTGGTTATTTTAAATGTTAATCACATTTTAAATAATGAAATTGTAACTGATCGCCGTCTTAGAAGATATACTTAGGACATACATGAAAAAAAAACTATCATTGTAATATTAACGTGCTCTATTAACGTAATTGTGCGTTAGTCCACGCTTATCCTCGCTTATCTCAAAATGATTTTACTGATTTAAATGTAATTATCACTATTATGTTTTGGCAGGCTTTCCTTAGCACTCAGTATTTTTTTAGGTAAATCGACGGTTCATAAATAAAATACGGTATATCGATATAAGAGTAAAGTAACAGGTATATAATCATATATTCAATTTTTCTATAATCATATATTCAATTTTTATATAATCATATATTCAATTTTTTTCAATTTTTTGTATATAATCATATATTCAATTTTTTTTATAACAATAGTTTAAACGGGCGAAGCCGCGAGCAATTGGATCGTGTGTTTTTTTAAAGTGAACGATTTTTCTCGTAAAAAAATCTAGATGTACCATATAGTACTTTAACTTATGATTTTGTATACCGACAAAAAAATAAAAAAGTAGGAGTGAAATTTAAAATAAAAGTATGTATTAGAAATATAAAAATTTGTATGGTTTGTGGGTATTTGTTCAACTTTTACGCAAAGACTACTGAACTGAGACTGAACTGATTTAGTTTAAAAAAAAAATATGCCAACTTTTCTCTTATTCTTTGCCAAAAATTGTATAATTACATCAACTATTAATAAAGTGTTTTAAATATAAAGTAAATCAGCCATTAGCAGATTTCTTTAATTAGCTTATAATTATAATGTTCTTTTCAAGAGAAAGAAGATCAAGATATTGTAGCAATTTGTAAAAATAAGTTAAAGCTTCAACTATTAAAAATAATACCTAGCGGTACAGTATAACGCCTCCACTAATACAAGGGCTAATACTTTTTATAATTTAATCTTTTTCTTTTCTTTCCCTTACAATTTTTCTTATCTACTTATATTAATCTAACCTAGATCAGATAACGAGTTATAACACTCAAGATTTTTGAGGCCTTCTTTATAAAATGTAAAATAAATTATATAATAAATCATAAAAATTATTTGTTATCTGTAATAACGCATTGACAAACTTTGCTAAAATTATTGAATAGTCTAAATTACAATTTTCAAAATAAAGCTGATATAAAAGATCTTTGATAAATTACTCATGCCGTAGGCAACTGTTTTTCTTCTATAGGCTTAAGTGGTAGGCTGAAAAACATGACCAAAGTGGATGAAAAAGATTCATAAACATATTTTTACTAGCTTCAATATTAGAAAAATCAATTACCGTAAGGGCATATCCTGATTCCAATAGTTAAAAAATATCAGATATCTTAATAGGATAACTATATATACAGAAGGTGTATACCGCTATGAGATATATGCAAATTAATTTATTTGTATATATTTGTAAAGTTGATAGATATAAATATCAACTATAAATATGAACAATATTAGAATACGACACGTCAACAAAATTTATAACTTTATTAACATTTATCATTATTAAAGAAAAAAAAAATTCCACAATTATTTTATTTAAAAAAAAATAAAAATATTTTTTTAAAATTTTCCACCCAATAAATTACTAACTCATCTTAGTAAAATACTTGTCACTCTTAAACTGTTAATCCAATTTTCATGAAAAACTAAAAATCAACCACCGAGAGTTTCACAGACAGATACATAGATGGATCAAAGTTATAATTCTTTATTTTTACTATTTTTAAAGTGTTATTCCACACTTAGGAAAGAAAAATACAAAATTTAAAAACGTATAAAAATTTGGACGAAGCAGGATTTGAACCTGCGCCGCTTGAAAACTTGAACTGTTTTCAATTTTGTATTTATAATTCTTTGTTTAAAAATATATATTTACAAAAAAATTACATTGCCTTATTTTAAGCAAAAATATAATTTTACTTTACTCCATTCAAAGCATAAAAAGCAACTACGAAATACATGAAATTTGTTAAAATTTCGAAACAATATGAATGCATGAACTATAGTATTTTACATTTACATTTAATTATTACTTAAATCTGTACTACTGTTGCCCGTTTTTATGTCTATAATATTTTGTATTTTTAACATAAAGTAAAAAGGCAGTAGAAGACGTTACGAGAAATAAGACGAAAAAACAAAAAGGATTTATTTTGGTTTTTAATGAACCAGTCATAATAATTAGTTTCGACAATATTATTTTATCCATAAACATAATAATTAAAATAATTGATTAAAGTGATTTTTATGTTTAAGATTATAAGATCATTTAGATATATCTGATAATAAATAATTTGAATGGCAATTTGTATAAGACTTGTCATTTTGTTGAGCGGCGTTGAATTCCGCCACGTGACACCCAATGCATCAAAAAATCGGCGAAAAGTAGGTAAAGGAAGTTAAATTTATTAAGTGCATATCTGTACTGAAAGTTTTTATATAATTTGTGATTTAAATCAAAATAGAACTGATGGTAATCACATTTTAAAATTCATGCAACGAATGTGGTACTCTTCAGACCTGCTATCATACTCTTACGAGTATGTTGATAGCACCAAACAAAAAGACTTCAATTATCCAATTTGCAGCACGCTACGCAGCCCTCGTTAATTTATATAAGTTCGCAACTTGAGCCAACTTAATTAGTGCTATTGACACAAAATTGGAAATCC
>DWMZ01004001.1:0-12140 GCA_018249855.1 Eueides tales michaeli | reverse complement strand
TGTGTGATTAATAAAAATGTATGAATAAAAGAATATATTTTTAAAATAAACTTGCCTAATTGCTCTAATAAAACAGTCTCTAGTAATTTCAATGATCGACAAGCTGCTTCCACCAGCACACTATAAAGTTCAGACAGTTTTGTATTTCTGTGTATGATTGCTAATGTGTCCACTCTTAACGGCATACTGATACAAAACGCAGCTGAAATAAGAACAGAAGATATCTAATTACTAATTATATATAAGAGATAAATGAAATCAGTCTGTAATCAGTTTTCACTATATCAGAGTTTGTAAAAATGTTTTGCTTATAAAGTGTGTGAGTGAGTGTCTGTGATTATCGCATGTCACGGTTGTAGGTTCAATTTCCACTTCATTTCATGATTTGGTAACAAGGCAAAAGTTCCGTCATTCAATACATAATGGTTTAAAAAATTGGCGGAAAGCGGGGAATGCTTCTACTCTATCCTGCTATGTGTAGGTAAAGGCAAGTTCAAAAATCAACAAAAAAATTGTCGCAGAGGGATATAGACAGATCTACCTCTTTAATTCTTTTCATTCTACCTCTCTCTCGTTAATTTTAATTTTCAAATAAAAATAAAAAAAACAAGTAACTTCATGATGTACTTACGTTTCCTCTGTGTTGTCATCATTTTAACTGCGGTCTTTACAAGTTTGTCTGATAACATGTCTTTTGTAGTCTTTAGTACTAAATTTACAGGTACAATTTCCTGCAAAAATTAAATATTTATTTCTGTAAAATTTAACTTAAGTAATATTTCGGGGGTAATGGTGATAAACATCAGTGCCACATAGTTATGCTAGTGGGTGAGTACCTAGAGAAAGGTCAGTTAGAGCCAGTAGTGTACGCCCAAGTGTACATGATTGGGCTAATGACGCGCTCCATAAAGTCCTATCTTACACGTCCCTCGCCGCCGCAGTCTGGGCGCCTGAAAACCGAACCTCTAGCTAAGGTAGAGAGCCCCGATAGAAAACCAGTGTGCGGTCCGTAAGGACGGCCCTAGTACCGTAACCCCGTGGACCTAGTCCTAAGGAACGGGGGCCTAAACTTCGCCATTTGGGCCACGAGGAAGGAGTAACCTCTATAAAAAAAACCCCTAATCCTACGGTGTGGTGCGCGCCAAGAGGATATATGACTGACAGGATAGTCAGCCATTAGCGACCAACCCAACGTACCAGGCGACCCGTCGTAGTATACCCTTATGCAGAGGATGGGCGAAAATAATTTCAAAAACGTCTGAAGCATATAAAGCAGCTTGAAATAAAGAACACACAATTTTACACACTTAAACCCAAAAAAGAAAGAAGCTTTAAAGTTGTTCTTAAAAACCTACATGCCTCTATCGACCTGACTGAACTTAAGCAAGCCATGTTAGATTTGGGTCATGAATGTGTAAATACGTGGAATATTAAACAACGTAGTACCAAAAAGCCACTACCAATGTTCATTACAGAACTTAAACCAAAGGATAATAACAAAGAAATATAATATAAGAAATATACCAGGTTAAGAGCCTTCTAAATTGTAAAATATCCTTCGAACCACCAAGACCAAAGCGTGAAATCCCAAAGTGTGCTAAATGCCAACAGTATGGACATACAAACAGTTATTACCGCCGTAACCCAAAATGCATGAAATATGCTGGAGATCACTGGTCACTGGCCCTAGAAAGACCAGATCTGACCAAGTTAAATGCATATTATGTAATGGAAATCACCCGGCTAACTGTAAAGGTTGTCAGGTATATAGAGATCTAGAAAAAAATAATCTACCCAACCAACCTGAATTGACAAAAAAACTCAAAGTAACAAGACCAATCCAATCCCACCAAGTTGAACAAATAGATGATCATGGAAAAAACCAACACAAAAAAACATATAGAGATGTGCACAACAACTCACATTAATGACAAACCTCCTCGTAACGCTCACGATAAGACTGACAAATTCGATTCCATAAAACTTGTCATCTGGAATGCCAATGGGCTGTCACAAAATACCTTAGAGGTCAAATCATTCCTCAAACGAAACCAAATCGACATTCTCCTAGTATCAGAGACGCACTTTACCAAGAAGAGCTATTTTAAAGTGCATGGTTCTACCGCACGATGCACCCCGATGGTACAGCTCACGGTGGTAGTGCTATACTAATAAAAAATAATATAAAACACCATGTAGGTTCAAGCTACTGCACAGAAGAAATTCAGGCTACAAACATAGTGATTGATGATTGGGCGAGACCACGCTCAGTGTCAGCAGTGTACAGCCCGCCAAAACACAATATAAAGCAAGAAGCATATGAAAGATTCTTCACTACCCTAGGAAGTAGATTTGTAGCTGGAGGCAACTACAATTCAAAACATACATATTAGGGATCCCGGATTATTACACCAAAAGGAAGGCAGTTACTTATGGCAGTAGAAAACTTACACCTAGACTGTATATCATCTGGTGAACCGACATATTGGCCCACAGATGTTAGAAAGACTCCTGACCTCATAGACTTCCTTGTAGTAAAAGGCATTGCTAGGACATATTTCTCATGCAAAACAAACTTCGAACTGTCATCTGTTCACTCCCCAGTAGAAATTCTGATCAAAAAAAAAATCCAGTTGGTCACAATGCCATGCAAACTTCACAGTATAAAGACTAACTGGAATTACTTCTGGTACAAGCGTTGCCAGTAACCGGCAGGTTCTGGGTTCAATCCCCAGTAAAAGAAATGAAATATTTAATATTTTCAATTTAAATGTTTAATGTTTTCATTTCTTTGCTCTGGTATTAGGGCAAAGCGCGACGTTGAGTTCCGCCACTCAACACGGAATGCCTTAAAAATCGGCAGAAAGTGGGGAACGGAAGTGGAACGGAGTGTCTTGGCACTAGGTCCCCGGGTTCCCTCTGCCTACCCTGCCTTGTGCGGGATACAGCGTGAAGCTAAAAAAAAAAAATTGGTATTTGCTTCTCTAAACTTGGAAGAAGCCATTGAACATTTTAATAAATGCATCTAAGAAGCTGCTTGGACTGTGACACCAAAAACATCCAGTACTACCAAACCATATTCACAAAGGTTCCCAGCTAATATAAGGAATATGGTAGCTGAGAAAGGAAAGCACGGAAAATATGGCAAACAACACAAAAAACTAATATTTAACACAGTTTTTTGATACACATGTGTTGTCTGTTCATAAGGAATAAACTATGTTTTACTGTCTTCTGCCTTTACTTTTAAAATCATGTGCCATTCAAAAGAAGTCACAATTATACCTGTAAAGTTTAAATAGAATTTGTTTACAATGCAGACCCTCATCAACCAGAAATAGGAAGGATTACCAATTTCAATTACCTACTTTTGCTTAAATTAAAAAAAAAAAGTGTTATATCAAACTTACTCAGATTGCTTATTAAATAGTATGTAAACACAAGAGTTTATGAATATCTGAGTTATTGTCATATACTTTTAAAAACACACACATTTTAGTCATTGAGTACTTAGAAACTTACAACTTTATTAGCATTATATTTCTTCTTCTTCGACTGTTCAGGGCCTACTGAGTCAATAAATTCTCCTACATTGGAATCCATACTAGTGCCTGTTACACCAACATCTGATGCTACACCAAATAAATATATTGATGTTCCATCTATATTAAATGAGACCTGGCCAGATGCTATCTATAAATTTATAAAATAAATATATGCAAAAATTAAATTTAACAATTTATTAATCATTATAAATTTTCTTAATTTTATTATTTGGAATATATTTCCCACTTTCTTTTTTTTTCAAAAATAAAAATGTAAGTTACCTTTTTCCGTTTGTTCTGGAGTAAATTTTTAACCCCAGCCATTGTAGCCTCACAAGTAAGAGGCAAAATAGTATTGAGACGGACATGAATAAATTGTTTCCACAATTCATCAGTTTGTAGTATATCATAACTTGTTTCTTCAAACTTATCATGTACTAAAAAATGAGCTTTAATCTCCTTTTCCTTATTTATTATCAGAAAAAGTGGATTATCAGTTATATCCACATCCTAAAAAGAAATAATTTTACTAAAAATTTTAGGTTTTGAAAAAATGTATAAGCTTTGTCTCAGATTCCTTATGTATGGGGCATAAATCAGGGTAAGTAGTCCAAATCTAATAGATTATATGTTTAGTGTTTATCTTCCACCCAATATATTGCATATTATAGTAGACAAATGAAATTTATTCCCTCAACTAAATAGAAATCATAACCTCAATACTTACAGTCAGATATATTCTTATGATTATTTTTACTATTTTTAAAGTGTTATTCCACACTTAGGAAAGAAAAATACTAAATTTAAAAACATATAAATTTAGTATTATTCTTATGATTACTTATTGACTTGAACTTAAACTTATTGAACTCTATTTCAACATCTATTGGTATAGTATTAAATATATAGTATTAAACATATAATAGTATTAAATAGTATTAGGTATATTTTATAGTTACCTGGAATATTTCTTTTGGTTTTGAATCTATTGATAAAGATTCGTTAAATTTTATAACACCACATAGTTCTACTTCAGCAGGCAAATGTAGAAGGAGTTGTCTGTATGTCTTCTTTTCATTTTCGAAAAATTCTAAGCTCATCCCCACGACGAGCAATGTACTGTCGTACATAAGACCATATAGGCAGCCTGTAGTTTCATTTGTATCAATTTTAGACAACCGCTGTAATGAAAAAGAAATGTTTAATGCATAAAAAAATAAAAGAAATTATTTTAGCAAATGAATAATGTAGTGATGACGTCTATACTAGTGAATAAAACTTAAGGTAAAATCACCAAAAGTATTTATTTATTTATAATACTATGAAACGACGTATAAAAGTAAGAATAAACTATTAAATTCCAACAAAAAAACTATAATTTTGTAAAATTTTACCTCAATAACATATTTTGATATTTTGAGACGTGGTGACATTTTCGGAAACTTGCCATTTACGATAATATAAGTATTAAGTAACCATAAACACGTCTCTAAGGCCGTTTTCCGAATTGTCAAAACAGCGTTCATAGCATACCACAGAGCGCGGTAAAATTTGTGTGAACACGTCACATGTGACTTGACTAGTGCTTACACTATGGACGGGTTGGAGCGTTAGCATCATGAGCATTGACGTTTTTTGACATTCCTCGTTAATGTCATTATCATCACTTTCCTCGATTGAGAAAAATGCTTGAAATACAAGCATTTTGCCATCTTTATCGGTTACGGCGTATATAGTCATACACCGTTTCCCGAATTATGAAAACAGTAGAAACGACGTTTCAACTGCTGACGTGGGGTCCGATTTAGTGAGTGGGCCAACATCTGTCAGCTGTATTAATAATTCGGACCCCTTGTGAGTGTGTTTACGAATTCAACCAGCTAAGCATAACCAAACAGAGCATTTTTTGCTTTAAACATAAGAGTGTGTGGTGTGGTAGATGAAGATGGCGAAATGCTTTTATTGCAAGCATTTATCGCAATCGGGGCAAGTGACGATAGTGACATTGACGTGGAACGTCAAAACAAAGTCAATGCTCATGATGCTAACGTTGCGATCCGTCAGTATTGTAAGCACTAGTAAAGTCACATCTGTCGTAAAAGTCACACGAATTTTACCGCACTCTGGTGCGCTATGGCCCTATGGGCCCTGTTTGCACAATTCGGAAAACAGCCACATTATGAATAATTCGCAAGCGCTCGTCGTTGAATCCATTTGAGTTCAAAAATCAATACTGTCACAAGACTCCATATTGAAGACGTTTATAAAATTTGTTCCACAAGCGTGAATTTAAGAAATAACTAGGGCCGTTTTCCGAACTATCAAAACAGCGGTCTTAGCGTACCACAGATGCGGTAAAAATCGTGTGACTTTAACGTCACATGTGACTTGACTAGTGCTTACTGACGTCGTTTCTACCGTTTTGATAATTTGGAAAATGGCCTAGGGCTACCAGACGTTTAGTTTTTGTTCTTGTAGGTACTGGAGTCCTTAAATATAGTATAATAGTAACGGCACGTAAATATCTCCCGCTTTTCGACATGGTGCGAAAATTTTCGTCGAACGAAAAAAATATATGAAGTGAATTGAATTAGACTGATAATCTGTTTAATTGTGAGCACAATTACAATAAACAATTACAAGTTTACAACGTATGTCCCATTTTAAACCGAAAATGGTCACGTTAAGTATAACATGATATTGCAATGATTGAGGTACAATATGTAGTTCTAAATTATTATTTTACTATTTACATAAATAATTTGAATTCTGAATTAAAAACAAAATTAATTAAAATTCAAATGAAGTAACGACTTAATTCTTTGTTAATAAATGAAAATGATTGAGTCCTGTCAATGACTGGCACTGAAGCGCGAGGTTGGGGGTTTGATTCCCACAGGAGGTAATGAAATATTTAATATTTTTATTTCCTCGCTTTGGTAACGAGGCAAAGCGCGGCGTTGAGTTCTGTCACTTGAGCACTTAATGAATTGGCAGAAAGTGTGTAACAGAGTGCCTTAACACTAGGTTCCCAACTTGATTTTGCCATGTGAAAGATACAGCATTAAGTAAAAAAATGACAATTAAAAGTCTAGTATTTATGGAAATCACCAAAGTATGTATTTCATGTCCATCATGATTCACAAGCTCAAGCATCTGATTAAATGCACAGAGGTGATTCCCACTCCAGTGAATGAACTATTTAATATTTTCATTCCCTCACTCTGGTGATGAAGCAAGTTGCTTATGCATTGCCTCAAAATTTGCCGAAAATGGGAAACAAGTGCCTTACTGAAAAGCAGCTCTACCTATCCTGCTATATGCGAGAAACAGCGTAAATGTAAAAAAAAATATAGTATGTATTGCTGTTGACATTATTACTTGAATAACAAAAAGTTGTGTGGAGCTATCATCACTATAATCATTAGTAAATCCAATTATGTAATAAGAACTGCAGGTATATAAAATATTTATTTCAGAGTTCAGTTTTTATACATGTTTCAATAACTCTTTCAATAAGTTTGCTTCTTTCTTTAGCTACCATTAAAGTTTTCTTTTCTGTTTCACTAGAAATGTTACTGCCACCAAATTTCTGTATGCCACAAAACTGTTCTTTGTTCCAACAAATTATTAAATTAGCACCATTACCACCGCTCATTTCTTCTTCATAAGCAGAAGGATCTGACAGTACTATACTCCTGAAAAAAAAATATAACATCATTACTTCTCAGCATATCAGGACATGCCAGCCAGCCAGCCTGTCCAATTAAGATAAAAGGCTATAAAGTTCAGATTGTTTTGTTGATAAAGTGGAGAAAGATAGAATGTCTAAAAATAAATGTTAAAAAAATAAGACCTTGGTGAATGTTGGTATACAGCAAAACTTGTAGCGATGGGCAGTCCATGTATTTTTAGGGGAGTCCTAACATTTGTATTTACATTAATCTCTTCTGTTTCTGCATCATAAGTTACCAATGGTAGATTTACTGAAAGATTTTTTAGACTACTAAGTAAATAAGTTATATAGAAAATATAATATATTCTTAATATAATTTGCATCCATACACAAGGTCGAAAAAGAAATGAAAAGAAAATGCTATAAAAATATACACTTACACACTTTTAAACTTGTCATTAATGTTATGACACAAGCATCAACTACACTTCCGTCATTATCTAAACATATAATGTCACAATATACAACCCATGCAAGTTTATCAGGTACAATGCAAAGATCTTTTAAATCTACACAATTTGAATTTTTAAATACATCAGCGACTATATTGCTAATAACTTGTGCATGGTCTGATGGAGGCCCTGGTCTACATTTAGAAGAACATAGCGGAAGTAGTTCTACATTAGTCACTATGAATCCTACATCAGGCTCTTCAGCTTTTGGTTTAGCCAATTCCTTTAACAAAAAACTATTATATACATACACAACACCACTATATTAATTAGGAAATAATCTTAATAATTGAAATTACCAATTTAATACCACATACTACTGTAGTATTTCCACATTTCACCACAGCAGAGGAATCAGCAGCTTTTATAGCATTGATATTTAGTTTTATATCTCGTTGATCTTCAAATTTTCGGCCGTCTGGTCGGACATCGCGATTAATGTAATCATTAAAATACTTTACAGGATGAATAAGTCTAAAAAGTAAATTATTATTACTGTGATATTCTTTTATATATTCCTTTTGTGTAAATAGCATTGATAATGATAAAAGACATACTTGTATATTTTTGCCATAATTTATGTTGTTTGAAGTCAATAAAGAAAGATCAACAAGTCTATCTATTTTTTATTGTTTTATTTAAAAAATATACTTTTTTTAAGGAAATGTTCAGTTATTGAATTCAATTTAATTGTATTGATTTTAATTATTTGATCTTTAACAAATTCACACTTCAAAGCTAAAGAAAAGAAAAAAAATGTGCCTTGTTTCAATTCAAAGTCAACTTTTCTTGTTTATAGTTTTAGGCGTGTATATCACAGATAATTACAAAAATAATAATACAAAAATTGTTTTGATCTATAAAATAGAAGTAAGGTGCTGTAATAATACTTAAAATATAGGCATAGTTAGGCCGTTTTCCGAATTGTCAAACAGTTAGATTTAGTGAGCGCGCCAACATCTGTCAGCTGTATTAATAATTCGGACTCCTTGTGAGTATGCTTACGAATTCAACAAGTTAAACATAACCGAACAGAGCATTTTTTTATATAAACATGAGTGGTGATGAAGATGGTAAAACGCAAATATTTTAAGCGTTTTTCGCAAACGAGAAAAATTACGATAGTGACATTAACATTGCACTTTAAAATAACGTCAATGTTTACGATACTAACGCCCCGACCCGTCAGTACTGTAAGCATTAGTCAAGTCACAGCTGACATCAAATTCGGCAAACAGCTTTAGGCTAAATATTTTCTAATAATGGTTAAATGGATAATTATTTTTAAAATTCATATGTTATATAATTTAGGAATATGGTAATTATGGTTGTTATACAAAAAATAATCACTGAACAATATTTAAAAAATGCATAAATGATTTTTTCACGAACATAAAACAATTTATTAATTAAATTTTTAATAGAATTTAACAGTAATCATATTTAATAGTAAGTATCAAACGGACTTTTGACAGTTTCGATCTGACATTTATAAATTTGACAGCTCTTTTTGATTCGGCAAGTGCAAGCTGAGGTGTGTTTTTAAGTAGTAATCAGATTAAATCTACTAGTTAAATGTATAATCAGAATATTTAACTTTTTGAAAGAAGTTACTTTGTGAACAGAAAACTTAGAAACGTGTATATTTTGAACATTTGATTTATAATTATTGCAGATCACAATGGCAAAACCTAAGGGAGAGAGAAAATGTAAATCGGCAATAAATGAAGTTGTGACTCGTGAATACACTGTTAATTTACACAAACGGCTTCATGGAGTTGGTTTTAAGAAACGGGCACCGCGAGCGATTAAGGAGATTCGTAAATTCGCTGAAAAACAAATGGGAACCCCAGATGTTCGTGTTGATACCAGGCTAAACAAATTCTTGTGGTCTAAGGGTGTCAGGTAAAACAGTGATTTTTATTTGATTTTTAACAATTTAAAAGTAACTCTAAGCACTATACACGGTAGTATAATATTAATGAAAATAACAATAATAAGTTAGGTTATATTTATTTCAAAGAAAAAAATTGTACTAAATAATTCAAGTTTGAGCTAAGTATTAAAATTTACTGATATTGAAGTTATAACTACGTATATCTTACAGAAATTTTTCTAGTAAAAATTTGTAATATATTTGGTTTGAAATAGTAAATTCCTGAATTGGTTATCAGCTTTTATATTTCATTTGATAGTTATCTTTACCGCATATGCTAATATTGTTAAACTTATAATGCTAATTATTAAATGCTTACTTTCAATTTTATAAAAGTTTTAATATTCTACATTTTTTATTATTCGGGTTTACTGAACACTATTTAAATATTAAGGTTTACTGTTTAAATGTAATCACATATGTATATATATTTTTTGATATATTTTTTATGTTTACTATATTGTATAGAATTCATGTTATAATTTTTTAAATTATTTACCATTAAATTACAATTTTATAAAAAACTATTTGATAAAAATTCAGCATGTTTAGTTCATAAAGCTCTGATACTATATGTTATTAAGCTTACTGTGCGCTTTCATGTATTTGAACATAAAGGTTTCTTTTTATCTGTTACTCAATAAATTGAAGCAAACAAAACTGCTCAAAAATAAAGTCTAATCTCATGTTAGTATTGAAATTATTAAATACTTGACGTTTTCAAAGTTCTAGTACCTCTATATTTATTTATAAAAAAATTATGACCTCCCTAATAGGTATTCATTAAAAAAAATAATAATTGTGTCTAATTGATGTTTTATTACTTTATAGACTATTAATATTTTAATGATGTTTAGAAGGATATGAGATAAGTTTTTTTACTATACAGAGTATCTATTCAAAGACTTATCTCCACCCTTATAAATTTTTAAACTAGTTCTAGTACTAAACTAGTAGAGTATTGAAGAATATGAACATATATTTATTAACAAAACAGTCTGAACATTTTTTTGTACATATTACATATTTGTACATATTTTGTACATATATAAGTGTCAGTATTGTAGTTATGTTTATAAAAAGTAACCAGATTTATTAATGATGTTTATTTTATTTTTCAGAAATGTACCTTTCAGAGTGCGTGTGAGGCTTTCTCGCAGACGCAATGATGATGAGGACTCGGCACACAAACTTTTCACCCTTGTAACTTACGTACCAGTTGCATCTATCAAGGGCTTGCAAACAGAAAATGTTGACGCTAGCCAAGAATAAACAACTAAGTTAAGCTTATTACTTGTTTTATTTGGCAAACCAATTTCCTAATTGAGTTATTTTGGCGAGAGTAAAAAACAATTAGATTAGATATTAATGTCTGCATTAATGTCTAATCTAATTGTTTTTTATTTGAAATAAATGACATTTCACTGACATCTCTCCATTGAGCAGACTTGAAATGGCTTGTGCTGAGCTTGAGCATTTGATTATTGTAAGTGTATACAAACCCCGATTGGGTTATAAGAACTTTTGAAATGATATTAGAGCAGGTAGATCTATAATTGTATGTGGTGATCTTAAATATTAACTTACCAGAGAAATCTACCACTTTTACTTGATTCAGATCATTTTTAAAACCATATAACCTAGATAAATAATTTTTGAGCCAATAACAATAACTAACTTATTGAAAATATTTTTTACAAATTCTTTACTGGGAGAAACATCAATCGGCTCAGATCTGTGGTCAGTTAGCTTCATTTTATTTTTGTATAAATAAAATTTATAACAAATAAAATTGTATACTGATGACAATTGGTTGTATAGGAAAGTTTAGTAGTCATATAATAGCAAAAGTCCATACCTATTTATTATAAGCCCAACTTATAATATGGGTTTTTTTTCAATGTTATTAATAATGAGTATAATGCTGTATTTACGTCTGAAACACTCAATTCTAAGTTTCTTGTCATTTAGTGATTGGGCGACTTAATCTTAATCTTGAATGGTGAAGCCGTGGATCCTATTGGTTTTACAGTATTTTTCGGTTTCACAATTGACTCCAAATTACAGTGGGGACCTCATATTGATTGATTGGCGAATAGACCTAGCTCAGCAGCTAGCAGCTCAGACGGAAACGGCTCACCTCATTTACTTTACCTACTTTCATAGTATTATGTCCTACGGTATTTTACTTTGGGGTAATTAAGCACCCGGTTAATTCGCGCAATCTGTAAATGTTAATTCTGAAAATATTATATATGTTAACAAAAATATTAATGAATTTAAGCAGCGATTTACTCATACGCTGAGTGCGTATGAGTGAATCGTTGTATGTCATAGAAACTTGAAATTAGGGAATATTTTTTGCATTCTAAATTATGATTTAACTCCATGGGTAAAGAAATATAAAAGTAATGAGTGTTGTGATTTACTTGTGATTTTTTTGATTTTCAAGTAAAAATATTAAAAAGGTT
>DWMZ01004000.1:0-12141 GCA_018249855.1 Eueides tales michaeli | reverse complement strand
TGAAGGTAGTCGTGGCGCCGTGTCATAGATTTGATTACGGTTGTGGATTATAATGTTGTCACTCTGGTAACAAAATAAAACGTAGCATTAAACAATTAGGGCTCAATGTCTCGAAAATAAAGTGAAAAGTAAGGAACAGAGTATCTTACTTATAAGTTCTCTAGTAGATTTATGATTTTAATTTAATTTTACCAGCAATTTCAACAGTGTCGATCAGTACACAGCGCTGTTTTAAAATAATAAAGAAAATAACAGCTGTTGTTAGATTACTTCGCGCACACTGGAAATTGCTGCGTTCTGGCAATAAAAGACCCGATTTAATCTTCTAATATTTTTTTTCATGTTCATCACGTTCTGGTTTAGTAATCCACATTTTACGTAGTTAAATAAAAACAACTTCGCAGTGATGGCTCACAGAAAAATACATATTTCCAGCGGATAAAGCCTAACGCCTTAAGACTTTAACGAGTGCGTTTTACTCCACTATGTAAATGGAGTTGTGACATACGCATAGTGACCGGCATCGGTTACAGAGACTTATGTACAGAAGTAAACTAAGACTAACTGATTTATATCAATGATTCATTTAGAGACCTGATATTAGAATTTTAACATTTAAATATATGTATGTTAAATATGGCGAAAAGTTGATAATTTCAATAAAACCTATAAATATTAAATTATCGAATTTAAATGGATTTAAAACAAAGTCTTAACTTAAAATTTAATCAGTATGTGACATAGATTGAAGAATTAAAAATAAGTATTGATGCAAAACAATGTTAATTTGTATATTGCCTTTGCTTCTCTTGCCGTACACAAAAAACCAATTGGTCTAGTTAGATAAGCCAGTTAGATATTTCAAACATGTCGGTCTGTGTGTCTTCCTGTTTATCGGAGCTGAGCCGATTATTACAGGACATTTGCTCTCCAAGTTTAAGTATTGTAAAGGACCCTCTAAAGCCTATACCTGGTTTTCAAGTCACAGGCACTGTTCCAAGCTTTATTGTAATATCATGAATTCGATAAAGTATTAAGTACCAATATTTATCTTTATTCATACCATATTTAGGTTTTACTTGAAACATTACATACGTTTCAAGTGAAACCTAAATAAAATTTAATAAGATTTAAATAACGATTTATGAAGTATAATAAAAATATAGATAACCAATTCACTTTCTTAAATTCATTTATATTTTATTTATTAAAAAGGAGCACGGGAGTCCTAACGTTATAATAAAACTTTGCAAATAATATTATAATCATAAAAAATATTATTTTTTGAGTTAAAATATATATTTAGATGATGGATTGTGATGGATAGATTAGAATTAGATATATTTATATGTATATTTGAAGTAGTGAAAGAATAACTAAGAAAGCGTATATAAAGTACTCGGTGTCATTAGTTCAAAAAAATGTATCTGATATGCGGGAGATAATACTACCAAGGAAACAGGTGAATTTTTACACTTATTATTAGAGCAATGATATAATTAATCCTTAGATAAAGTCAAGTTTAGGCAATTGCTGTTCTACAAATATCGCTAGCAGTAGTCAAAGATATAATTTAGTTTAGTTGCGTTTTAAATCAAGTTTGTATTCGGGGCAAAGCGTGGAACTCTGTCTCTCAATACGCAATAATACTGTCAGGGTTATCTCAAACGTAAATATTTATTTTGTTATTTAAAAACTATAGACACTACGCTAAAATAACCACCATTCGACCTCTTATTTAAATAAAATCTATATAATTCATAAGTAATCAAAATCAAAATATTTTCAAAGCTTTTGAGCTTCTTAAATTAATATAAATCGACATCATAATACAACTTACGATGTTTTCCACAAATTCCTTCCGTTGACGCAATAAAATTCTTCCAATTTATTTTAATTTCATGTTATGTTACTATCAACCTTTACCTCTGTGAGGGTTTTTTTAAAGTCACGCGCACTTATTGTCGTTATAGTTCCTTATTTTTTCTATATTTTGTTTATTGTAACAGTACATATAGACTAGAATCTCATGCTCATACATATATGAGCATGAGATTCTAGTCTAGTTATTAATATTGTTTATAAAAGTCTTTCACTGGCCTTTATATAAATTAAAAGAATTTTGAAAATAAAATAAAATTATATTTAATAAAATAAATTCAAACGTTGTGAGACGTCAGGGCGCAGTGGCACATCGGTTTGACTGTAAACGCAAGACAAGTAGGTTCATTTAATCCTCGTGGTAATGAATTACTGCGTTTACCTGCGTTTAGCAGGTAGTTCTAGTTTTCCTCGCTCTTGTAACAAAGCAAAGCACCGCGTTAAGCTTCGCCACTCGGCACAGTATGTCTCGAAAAAACGGAAGAAAGAGGGAGAATAAGGGATTCTCTCTTGGTGCGACAATTCGTGGCGTTGCGCTAAAATAAAAATTTACTAGAATTTAATTAAACACAACTTACCACTTAAATCTAAAGTATTAACTTACGTACATTATATTATACGTACAGCTGTATATTATATTTTGAGGCTGTTATAGCTCAATGGGACCATATTTTACGGCATATGCTTTAGCTTTAGATTTGATGCCAATTTGGGAAAATTAATTATTTTAATTTCTCTACACTGATAAAACAATAGCAGTGTTGAATTCCACTATAAAGGTTTTTATCATTGAATTGAATATTTGTTGTGCTTTCTTTATAAATTAAACAAAAAAATAGATAACTCCTAGAAGACATCTTATATATAAACACTTTTCAGAATAGTGATCATATAGACTACCAGAAGTGTAAATAATGGAAACTTCAACTGACCGCTCGACCTCGAACGCGATTTGAATGATTACATATCCTAATAAAGCAATAAAGCGGTGTCTTATATACTCGTACCTACACATGTCGCGACGTTTTTCGTTGACTTTTAGTGTATATATTTAGTTTTTTGCTCGACCATTCTAAAACACAAATCGCACAAATTAAAACACCAGCAAAGTGCGTATCTGACTCGCCCACCGAGGGTTCTGTACCAACTTTAACATTGTATGACAACGGGTAGTATAAACGACAAAAATTGACAAACTCAAAAGTTGTTTAGACAACGTATATTTTTTAAATTTTTTATACATTTTCTAATTAGTTTTACATACAAAGTTGTTATATAATTAATATAGGCTGTTAGCATCTCTGTAAAGAGATTTTGACAAAAAACCGTTACCTTGGACTTATCGTTTGGCAAGAAAATGCTATTTTTTTTTTAAATATAGTTTTAAAGTTAATTCATACCTAGAAAACAAAAAACGTATGGCTTAGTAGTCGGAGCGCTTAAATAGATTCGAAGAGACGTAGGTACAAATCTCGCTTCGTTCAAATTATTATATATTTTTTAAATAAGTATTTTTCTTTTCTAAATGTCGATTAACACTTTAAAATACATTCATTTTGTATGAAATTAAATTCAATTATAAGTTTCTATTTTGTTCTGATTACACCGCGAATAAAGTTAACGTACTTAAACGAAATAAAATTAATTACAAATGTAACTTTACAATGGTTTTTTTCTATGAAACTTTTATAAAACTTAACATTTCGGGTTTGTATTGTATATTTTTACTTTGTGCCAAATTGTAGGTGCACAAAAAGTATCTTTTAAATTACATATAGAATGTCATAAAAACAAAAGTTAAAGCTTTTACCTTTTGAAGGACGGAACCCTAAAACGCAAAAATCCTTTACAAACATGTTATTATTTGTAAATTTGTAATATTAATAATTTGATAATAATTTCAGGGAGAAGGTGGTGGGGGCCTGTCGTAGCTTCGTCAAAAGCGTGTGGCTCTAAAGATTGTTGGTTCGATGGTTCGAATTAAAAAAAAATAATATTTTCATTTTCTTGCTCTGGTAATAAGGAAAAACTCTACCAAATTACTTCTGCCTACCCTGCCATATGCGGGATATAGCGTAAGGCTGATAATCAATATAATATCTAAGTATTTATTTCAAACATGAGCAAATATTGAACACTCAACAATTCACCTTTTCTATGTTATCATCTTAGTTTTTCCAATGATTTCGCCACATAATGCTCACTCAATGTAATGCTCACTCAAGGAAAATATCTTACATACTTTATTTTACATAGAATATTTGTTCAATTTTTATATTAAAAATATAAATGTAAAATATACGAAACTTACATTAACATAATAACCGCGAAAATAAAATATTATATATTCAAATATCAGATATTTTATAGTAGTAATTATTATAGTACTCTCATATTTTTTCTCAACTAAAAGAAATATACTGTCAACAGTATAGTATAGTAAAAATATCATTCGTCATTCAAGTTTGCCTGCCTTGCCATTTGGATACAGCGTGAAGCTAAAAAAAACCAGTATATTAACTCAAATTTTATTTATTGTAAAGTGTAAGTTTCAACATTCCTTCCTTAGAAAGACAACATATTTTTTTGTATGAAAGTTGTCGGCAGAAATACTTTTATATATGCGTCTATCGAATTCAGTGAACAGAACCATTTTAATGCATATCCACTGAACAGATCATTTCCTATGTTTGACCTACTATTTATATACAATCTTCCATATAAATAATTTCACAACAAATCTATGAATTCCTTTGAACTTTGTATCTAAACAAAATTATTCATACAAAACATAAACATTTCTTCCACAAGCTTTTGTCCCCTATGTTATGTTAGCATGCTACCAGTGAGTTTTTTAACGACAAAGGGATATGGCCATTGTATACCAAATTGGAGTTCCAAAAATATCTAGGATAATGTTTGTCTATCTGTTGTAAATAAACTAAACTTAAATATATAGTAAACTATATTTATTTTCACCTTGGTGAAATGTAGGTCTCAGCCTATTTGAACTTGGCAATCTAGTAAAGCACTCCGTTCCTCTGCCCACTTGCCGCTGAATTTAGTTTTCGGTATTGAGTAGCGGAATTCAGCGTCGGTCTTTGCTTTCTTACAAGAGCGAAAAAATTAAAACATGTTTTCATTTGATTTCATTTTTTTGTCTAGTGAGGATCGAACCCACATTCTGCCATGTTAACAGTCACACGCTTGTGCCCTTGCGCAAACAATACTCTAATGTATAGCATATTATTTTACTTACTGTATAAGTGATAATTTTTTTTTACATGATATAGGCGACAGGTGGTGACAATTATGAGCTCTACATGTAATAACAGTGGGTGGTTAGGAGAAATAATATAGGGCTTTTTACGAAATTTAATTGTTGACTAGTGTGAGTAAACAAATTGAACAGTTTAGTTAATTATCTCCTATCACTAGTCTCTCTAACTAATGAACTAGCCAACGATACCGTAGCATCTAGCAAAAAGCTCTTTGATTTTCTACAGCAAAAGTAATTATTATAAAACAAAAAAAACGTAGTTTTGTATTTAAAATTAATAAACTGTATTTTTATTATATCATGTCAAACATATAAAATAATAAAATATACACACCAGGGACTACTACGCTTTTTTTCGTTACTACGCTTTTTACCACTAAAATATTTTTTTTCAATTATGAGCAATAAGCTTTATAGAGACTTATTAATTTACTTTTATAGGATGTTCGTCTAGACATCGTTTCTATTCAAATGAATTGATATTACTTATAGATATATAGACTTGTATCGTAGGCGCAATTTCGATACAATTACAATGTCTGCTTTCCATACAAATATCAAGCACGTAAGTGTATATGTAAAATATATGTAAGTGTATACTACCTACTAGCTGTTACCCGCGACTTCGTCCGCATTCACTATTTTGGTCATAGTGACTTACACATAAAGGATAGATATATGCTGTCGCGGACTTTTATTTAGAACTATTTAAGATAAATAATCCTACAGTAATTATCTTTGTGTAACTCCAACGATTAAAAAAGTTTTTTTTTTTAAATCGGTTTTCCCATTTTCGAGTAATCTGAGGAACATACGTATTAAGAACCTCCTCCTTTTTTGCAGTCGGTTAATAAAATGAGATGATAGTCAGATACAGATTTCCCAATTGCGTTATTATACGAAAAAACCGCATCAGTGCCTTTTAAACTTGAGGGTTGCCCTCGATTTCTCCAGGATTTCATCATCAGATCCTGATCTCCTTACCATGGGACCAATTGTGAAATATACCCTCTCGAACAAAAGAAGAATTTTGAAAATCGGTCCACTCATCTTCGAGTAAACGGGGAACATATAAAAGAGCCTCCTTTTTCATGTCGGTTAAAAAACCCTATAAATTTTAATTTATTATGTTATTCTGATATCGAAGCTATATTACTGCAAAGTTTCATGAAAATCCGTTCAGTAGTTTTTGCGTGAAAGAGTAACAAACATACACACATCCGTAAAAACTTTCGCATTTATAATATTAGTAAGATTACAATTTTTTGACATATATTTTACTTTTTTACTAGTTATTAGGATATTTATAAGACGTTAGAGTACTGTATCAATTATAGTTAGATATGACGATGATTTTGCAGGTTATTCCTACTTAATTAATGTTCATACAAACATGCTTAATCGTAAATACATGAATAGGGTACATGAAAATTTAAAATGTTAAAAAATGTGTAGTTTATAAGGAGGTTTTTCTATATGTACTCGTAACAGATTGAAAACATTTGGAATCTGTAGTATAAGTTTACAAATAGAATTTCACGGTTTTTTTCTCGACATTCAATATTTTATGGCTAAATAATAATATAAAATTGTAGGTTCATATAATATATATGATTTTTAAAATTCATATTATATAACCCTTGTGCAGTACAAATGATGTTAATCGGACATCATGACATCATAGAACATTTTACTATAATAATATTAATATGTAAAAGGAAATAGTGATTGACTGTTCTATTAACGCAGAAACTTTAACAAAACATAGGGCGAGTAATATGGCTTGTTTCCGACTGTTATGATGTAAAACCCATTAAGAAAGAATTTCAGGTGTTTTAAGTAATATTATTTATTTAGTAAAAAGATATTTAGATTAGATATATTAGTATATAAAGTTTACGATAAAATTTCAAAGCTATTAATGTGTTTATATATTTCTTAATAGATAGAATTAAAATTTGTCATCATATAAAATTGTATACGCATTGTGAAAACTGGACAAAAGTAACAAATAGTATGTGCTAGTAAAGAATCTAGAATATTCTTCGTGTACTGATTGAACCGACAATACAAGGCCAAAACTATTCAGCGAAAAGTGATCAAATTTGGCATGTAGGGCCCTTGGGAAGTGTGGAATAGTAGCAAGAGAGGGTTTCCCGTAATTCTTACGGAAACGGGCAAAAACGCGATTTAACGTATTGTAGTCGATGCCAACTACGTTGGCTACAAATTGTACATAATAAAACATTTTCTCATTCTAAGACTTCTATACAAGGAATAATATATTTTGGCATGAATATATATCAAGGAATGATACAAAATTTTAATTCTATCTCGATAGTTAAATAGTAAAATGGAAAAAAGGACAAAAGCTTTGAAATCAATGTTTTGTGAGTGACAAACTAAATTCTATCAGTCATATCGTATACATAACTTCTTTCAATCTTCGAGACGTCGTTGTTAAGGACAGTCTAATGATCTAGTCTTATGATTTTATTGATTAATTTAATATAAAACTAGATTTTTAGGATATATTAAAGTCTCTGGAACTACTTATATATGTATAACTAAGAAATACAAATTTATTCGTCTCATAAACGCTGTAGCATTAAGGCAAATATTTTATGAGAACAAATTGACGTGTAGGTACTATTTTTTACATTATACAAAACGTATCGTATAAAAGTTATAATATTATAAAAGCCAATTCATGCTTTATCCCTTAGTATCCTTATGACCGAGTTTTGCTCCGAAAAACACGTTTTTCGAATATCGAATATATAGGTACAAGAATTGCTCGATTAAATTTATAAGAAAGATATCATGGTAGGTACAGGAAACCTTGCGATAAAACCGTCCGTATCCCTTTTTTTAAACAATGCGTAATTTGGCTGAACTCGTTGTTATTCTTTCGATTGAAGTTCGTATTCACAAGCATCGTGTTTACAGTCAGTCGCACCTCGACTGATTCCTTTATTATTTTATTTTAGTAATTTTTATTTTATTTATTTCCTTTACAACATTCACGTTAGTACATAGCCCAGATATATTTATTTTAAATTAGTGGCCTATCTGCGGCTTCGCCTGCTTGAACTAAGTATCTTAGTTTATCTTTAATCCTTTATTTCAAAGAGCGAAGCTACGAACAACTGAAAATTGTTTATTTATTTAATTTATTTTAGTTTTTTTTAAGTGTTCTTAATCTTAAATATTGTGGTATTTTGTCTCGTTAAATATTTCGCATCTATCCGGGTCGTTGCTGAAGGTCCATGTACAAGGCACATGTTTTTCTACACGTAAATCTCCAATGTGGCAAGAATAATAGAGTAAAAAGTGGAATTGAACCTAATAGTTTCCACGTTTTCAGTTTTAAGTCCCACAGAAATCAGTGCTTCTACTATGGTGGTTAGTTCGGACAATCAGAAATAATAATATTTAATATAATTAAAATAAAATAAGTTGTTAAGTTATAGTTTAAAACAACTACAGCTACGCACTTAAAATAGTTGTATCGAAATGCTATACAAACATTTTAAATTAATATATATTTATTTATTAGTGTGCATTATTGTATTAGTCCTCTAGCGCCTCTTGGAAACCGTCCAAGCGCTCTGACCAACTAAGCCATTCGTTCTCAACAAGCTTCGTCGAAATTCTTATACGCTTGTTTATGTTGTTAGTATCTCTGTAGGGAGATTTATACAAATTTCCGCTACCCAAAGACAATTCGTTAGAATTGTAGTTTAGCAAGAGAGAATGCTGTTTATTAAATATTTTAATTATTTTTAGCCACTACTGAGATGTTAACAATATAAATAAGTTGTAACGAGCGTATGAAAATTTCCACGAAGTTTGGTGAGAACGGGTTATTTAGTCAGAGCGCGAGAGGAAGAGCAAGAGGCGCGGGTTCATATTCTGCTTCGTTCAAATTTTTATACGTTTTCAAATTTAGTATTTTTTATTTCCTAAGTGTGGAACAACACTTTAAAAATAGTAAAAATATAGTAGTTATCACACACTATTATGATAACTTTTTGTAGAATTTTTAATAATGTATAAGGTAATAAAGTGGTATGTTTTATATTTTATTGTATTCTTTTTGTTTTATAGTTTTTTCTTGCATGGAGAGAACCTATTACATGTCGACTTTACTTTTTTTTGATTGTCTACAGTATATCGGAGAAGTAAGATTGGATAATAACCAATATAAAATTACGAAAGTGTAAATATTTTTCGTTAATTGTTATGGAAGTCAAAGGCAGCCAACTTGAAGATTTCAAAGACGCGCTTAAAACCATTGATTGATATTTTGTTGGAAGGTTTGTGAAAATTAATTTAAGAAACTTAGCCAATTGGTGTTCGGATCGGCTTGGAGACTAACTTAGGTTATCAGTATAACTAATTAATTGGAATAGTTTCAATGAAATGTTATCTGTGTACACGAAAAACTTTAAAAATGTAATAGATACTGAATATAACTGAGAATTCTTTAATGAATTGTTTTGCAAGATAGATAAAACAAAACGAAGTAGTAAGACATCGTAAGCGGCGTTAAATTTCACCGCACAATAACAGCACACTTTAAAATTCGACGTAAAGTATCTTAAGGGGAACGGATTGTCTTAAGTGCAGGTACCCAAGTTGCTTCAGCCTACCTGTCTAGTGAGTTAAGACAATTTTTTTGTACAGAGATATACATGAAACGATCGTACATATTAATTTGCGACTATATGAACACATTACAAATGTTCGATTACGTTATTTGCATTGTCAAGTGCTGTAGTCAACCGCGATGCGGTGCAGCTTGTACTTGACATTATTGAGAACGTTAATTGTTGAAATGTGATATAATCTTATATCATGAGATTGTAAAATATGTTATATTTTAGTTACTTTAAAAAATATAAAACGCACGTATATGCAAACGAACATAAAGTTATTGAATATTTACAAAAAACTGGCGTTAGATAATAGGAGCGATGTCAATATCTCCGATTCGCTCTCGAAAGTACAAGGAAAACGTTAGTATAACAGGAACGTTATGTACGAGTATGTGTAAATAATATGCTTATTAATTTTAACTAAGAATTCTTTAGCTGCTAAAGACTTTTTAGCATTACTTCGAGTTGTCAAACCGTTTAATGCAAATAAGTGATGTTATCATCTCAAATCACGAGACTTTAACCCTCACGAGATTGGATCTTACAACTTTTGGTGTAGTTATTTGTTTCAAAATAGACAAAGAGTAATTTGTGTTAAGACACTCCATTGACTACCTACTTTTTTATTACAACGCCATGCACGTTTTTTTCTAAGCCACAACATCAGTTAAATGTAGCGTGATTTTAATTAAAAAAAGAGTTTCCATTTGCTAACAAGCCTAGATAAATCCCATTATGAATTTAATAATAATCCAACCAAAAGACTAACATATTTGTACTATTCAATTGTTTTATCCTTTTAGTGTTATCGCTGTGTTTTCTACCAAATTTAACTATTTCCAAGGCGAATACGCCCCGAATTACGCAAATGTGCGTCGTGAGCGGGATTTTGTTCTGTATCTTCACCCCTTATTGCTGTGTATTTTGTTAAAGTACACAATGAAATCGTAACGTGTAGTGCTCAACCTGACGTGATATAACGAAGATGGGTATAAGTCTTTGTTTACATGTCACGTTTTTTTATGCTGGCGTGTGAAAGGGAAACCTCACTCCACCGTGTAATTGAATTATAGACCTTCACTTTCTTATTCACTTTATTTACACTGGGTTTAATACTGTTCACTTTATACCACTATATTTTACTTTGCTATCACTGAAAAACTTTAACCTTGTCTGCAATTACTTAGAACTATTCAATGCTGATACTACGTTGGGAATGAATCCCTTAATACTGATTAGAGGTCTTTATATAACCCAAGCTTAACGGAAGTTCCTTACATTTTAATTATAATTTACAATAAACAGTTTCAGTGCTGCCACCACTTTAACAATATATTTTATTTATGACTTACAAATCATTAATTATGGTATCACGTTTAAATCCCACAAACTCAAATTGTATTAAACATATTATTTGTTTTTAAATTACGAACATTAATAGAACTATTTATAATTATAACCTTCACTTCCTGCAAAAGTACAACTAATAGTTTCCTATTATTTTACTAAGTTACTCAATTTTTAACCACTAGTAAAATATTTAATTTACAACACATATTCAATTATTAATGCGTTTTATTTATATTTTTTATATTTACTCGTAGCAATGTCATAACACCTTCTTTTATTTTAACACTATGTTTCAATAATCATAATAACATCTCATTTGCTTTTAATTCATAATTAATACTACCGCACAGTCTCAGATACACGTAAGTATATTAAAGAACAATTGAATTTTGAATTTATTTCGGAGTTCAGGCGATATTTCAATAATTCTTGTAAGTGATTGGTTGTTTCATTTTAATAGTTTATAAGTTACGATCTGGTACCACGTGTTCCAAATGTAAACGTAGAAAATTTCAGATAATATTTCATTCAGAAATTTTATTCATTGCGCTCTTTATTTCTTTGATTTAGTTCAGCTACATTTCAACTTGTATGAAAATTAAACATTAAATGTCTGTTATAAATATTTTGTTCCTCGACTAAAAAAAATAATCAATAACTACAATTACAAATGTCTATTAAATCTAGATAGGTTTTTTTTTTTTTTTTTTTTAGGGCCTACCCTCATGTCAAACATTATAGACGTCTTTGTAACAGCTGCTTTAAATTAAATTGATAATTTTTATTTACAAACGTTTTTAGCATTATATTATGCTTTTGTGAAGTGAAATTTACCAACCAGCAAGAGTGTCCTGTATTGATATCATTGTATAAACACTATAAAACCTAGAATGGAATCCATCAAGGAATCACTGTCAGCACTCACCGAAATGTTCAACACTAGAATGAACGATTTCCAGCAAGACCTTA
>DWMZ01003999.1:0-12142 GCA_018249855.1 Eueides tales michaeli | reverse complement strand
TAAAATATGAGTAAAATTAAAGATTTTGACGTGGCAAAGTTATATTACAATGAGTTTGCTAACCATAATTATAATATTTAATGATAATATATAGGCAAACATTTTTTATTTTAGCTGTACGCTGTATTCCGCATATGTGTAGTTAGACAAATGGAGCCTAGTTTTTGTTATATATATTTAATATATGTTAACTAAACACTACAAACACATGTTCCATACCTATTTTTGATAATCATCAGCTTTAAATATATTATATTTGAGCTACTGCCTCATAAGAGGCGGAATCCAACGTCACACTTATAGCACCTACTACCACTTTAACACCAGAGTCTCCAATAGAGAACTATTCATTCACCGATTGGGAATTGAACTCACAACCATTATCCCTACAGTCCGATACCGTCCTGTTGTTCAGTAATGGTTTCAAATCAAGACTGTTTAATTATTTAATAAACCAAAAAACCGAGGCCATCGTATTGCAGTGGTAAAAAAAGCGTGTCATTGGTTATTATTTATACCAAGTTAATACTTGGTTCTGCCTACAATGATATAAGTGGGAAGAAACCAGTACAGCTCGAAAAATATCTTTTAAACTATAGTTAAGATATAAACGACTGTAAATTCAAATTGAAAGCAAATATAAGTAACGTAGTCTCGTTTAAAGTAGTTTCATTCATCAGAAACATCAAAGCGCCGACAAATGGTACTCAATCGTAATATAATTTGTCTATTTCATTTCATATATGTGTAATGGGATGGAAGTACTAACCAGATGAGAGTATAATGCTATTAAGTTTTAATCAAATAGAAGTACTGAACTGGTCGTTTATCATGAAATAATATTTTGAATATTTTTTACAATTTTAAATTGTTAATATACACTTATGAGAGGAAAATAATTATTTAGAAAGATTTTAAACGAATAAAAATTGTATTTCAAGAGGCACAGGATCAATATCCGATACCTCTATAAAAAGTCATTATTTATACACGTTTTCGAAATAAGTTTATTTTAAATTGTTCTAAATATCACCTTTTCTGTTATTTTGAGTTATTATAATATTATATTGTCTTTACTCTTGTAAGAGATAAAATAGTCAATTTAATTATTTAAAAAAATATTTGAAAATTGAAAGAAATATTTATTTAAATACACTTTGTTATACATCACAATTACAAATGAAAAAATTAAGCTAAATTAAAACTATATTCTAATTAGCGATTTCTTAAGACAGTTTTTAGTTCCCGAAATATAAAATAAAATAATATGTAGTACATTTATACATAGATATATAATAATATTACATACTTATACATAAATATAACACACAAATACTTATAAAACATGTTATTTGAACTTGACTATTATATATATTTTTTATTTTTGTCTTCACACTGTATCCAGCATAAAGGCAGGATAGGCAGAGGGAAATTTAAAACCTAGTGTTAAGACACTCCGTTCCTTTCCTCACTCCCCGAATTTGTGACTGGCGGAACTCTACTTCGTGCTTAACCTTATTATTAGAACGTAGTAAGGAAAATATTATTTTATTTTCTCAATTGGGGATTGTACCCACAACCTGTGATGCTTACAGTCGCATACTTGTGCCCTTGCGTCACGACAGGCCTCAAATAAGAATAATCTCAATCAAAATAATAATTTGCGGATTAAATAAATAATGCTTTCATGAAATAAAGTTCTCATTTGTAATAAAACACAGTTGGTACCGACAATAACACTTTATTTAATTAAAATACCAACTGTGGAACGATAGCCTCTATAATAATATTTCTTTCATTTTTAAATTAAATATAATAATGAAAAGACACAGAACCGCTACGCTACGATGGTTTTAACTATAAGCCCTTTATTTGAAGCGTATTACGGTCTGACTTCTTATGTGTCAGTTCCAGATTCGATTCTCATTAAGGGGAATGAGCCGTTCAAAACGTCTCTCAAAGATTCTGTAGAAACTGATAAAACTGAGTAATCAGGATACAGAGTCAACAAAAAAACTGAAGACGAATTTTGATTTAGAAAAAAACTCTAAAAATAACAAGATTAGGAATTATTAACAGAAAAATATATGTATATTCATAAATGTAAATTTTCCATAGTATAAATATATAGATGAATTTATAAAGGGATCTCCATATCCAGTAGCAAATAAAATATTAAAGCTTAGAAAAAGTTACGCAGAACTTTTCATGTACCAATTTGACACGTATTATTTTTTATAACATTTATAATGTTACGGTCACGAACCTGATGAGAAAGAAATGTTAACAAAAATTTAATCGACTTTTGTCACGTCGTCTATGTTTTTAAATACTTTTTATCTTCTCAAATCAACGTTTTTAGTTACAAATAAAAGTAAGATTTGTTCTTGCTATTGTATAATGTGGAAGACACGAAGCTTCTAGCTAAGAAAAAGCGAGGAACAATCACATTTTTTTCATCACACCAAATGTAATTTTTTCCATTGTATTTTTTTATACCATTTTTAATGGAACAATCTGTTGCTGTTTCATCACATGTATTTTCCGTTAAAAGTGTAAAGCTTTTAATAACTCCTTTAAGGAGATCTAGAAAAATGCGTATTATTAAAGCAGAAATAATGAAATTAGAATACCACAATAACGAATAACGAAATTTCTTAATCAATCAGTAGTAGCAGAACTCAACGCCGTGCTTTGTCTTGTCTTTAGCAAGGAAACTTATTTATTTTCCCGATCTAGAATTGAACCCATGGCCGTCGCGTTACAACTTGCAGTAAAACTGTTGTGTTACTGCACCAATAAGCTAATGGAAACTGTAATAAACACTCTAATGTTAATAAATACTTGTGATATATAAAAAAACCTATACCGCTAATAATCTAGATATAATTTTTAATTAAATTTTAGCAAGAGCCAAGTCAAAATTTCATAGAAACACATAAAACTACTTTTTGTATAACCAATCGAGTGTTTATTTTGTCAAAGTCGTTTAATAAGTAAGGCGAATATGTTACATTAATTAATAGTATTGCCATTAATTAAGATCTAGTAAAAACTAGTTTGGATTTGCTCACTAGTAAACTGTCTTTCTACATTACTAAAGATATTTAAGTTTTTGATAATGTTTATAACTTTGTAGCGTAAAGTGTATAGAGGTTGAAGCCTAATTTTGTATGGTTCGGCAGTCCATCGAGCTTAAAGTTTTATAACGTACATAAAACATGTTTGTTATTATTTGTAATTATATGGTCAAATAACTCCTAGAAAATTCTTTGCATTATATTCATATATTTTTTTTAGCTTCACGCTGTATTCTACACGACGCAGGGTAGGCAGAGGTAAATTCCGTTTCCTACTTTCCGCCGAATTTGAGCCATTGCGTGTTGAGTGGCGGAACTCAACGCCGTGCTTTGCCTTATTACCAAAACGAAGAAATGAAACATTAAATATTTAATTTGAAAATATTAAATATTTTATTTCCTCGACTGGGATCGAACGCAAAACCAGTCACCCGCTTATGCCGCTGCGCCACGACGGGCCTAAATTTAGTCCTTAGAAAAATATGAATATAGCAAAATAATAAAAAATATCGATATTTATACTTATAATAAATCTGTAATTGATCACTGTCTTTACATGAAAGATATATTACATAAAATCTCATAGACCCTTAATAATTTAATTGTGACCAGAATTAAGATTTTGAATTTTTTTTTGATTGAATAACATTTATTGTTGTTTAAATGATTTCATTTAATAATTAAATTTAAATGATTTTTCTATTATATTTTGGCAACCTTTTTTCAACGTTTAGTGTTTATTTCTCTTAAATAGTATAAATATAAAAGTTACATCAATTCATAACATTAGTTTGACAAAATTGTTACAAATTTCCTATTCATTTTGCTGAAATGTTAGTTGTTTAATGTAAAGATATTATCTTAAAATTAGTAGACAATATTGAGATTAGTAAATAAAATAGTGCAAAATTCAGTAATCTCAATATTGTCTATTAGTTTTAAGACAATATATTTCTTAAAATCTGTAAATAAAGTTCAAATTCTATAAATAAAGTTCAAAATATTTACTTTGACACTTCGTTAATTCTTATATATTACCACATTGAACATCAATGACAGAAATAACGAAGTCTTCCGGCGGAGATCTTGATAGAAGCTACATTCCATTAGAACTGTTCATTGAAAGTTAATCTGCCAATAAGATAAATAGGACACGGATCATTTAGACAAAGGATATTTCATTTAAGCAGGATTCAGATTAAACGTTGTTTTAAAATGAATTGTTCTTTATATTCATTATTTTTTTTATTTTGTTTATATTTATGATTTTTCTTATTTTTTTTATATTTATTTAGTTTTTGGAAATTATCTCAAATTTATGGCATCACAAAATAAATATCTACAAATCTTTATAATTTCCTTTAAAACCTATGTAGCTTCTATTGTAACAAAAGAAAAAAATAAGGTATGCGATAAAATTAAATCAACATTTTTAGGACTTAAATAAAGTTATCGATTGTATTTGTAAAATATTTCAAATTTTATTTTATATCAAAGAATCTTGATTACCAAAATGAGAAATATCTTTGATGATGTTAAAAAATAAGAACTTAAACGTAAAAACATCTAACCAATGTTTAGAAATAAGACAAAGTAGAAGTAAAAGCTAACCAATACTAGTGCACATACTTCACAAAGACACGTGGTGTATTAAAAGACGTAGCGACCGTATCTAATATCGGCGTAGGGATAGCATAAAAATACATAAGAAATGGTATATTTTTTTGAAGGTCTTATTAAACAATGTGTAGAAACATTTTTTTAATTCTACTCTTACATTACCTACGGTAAAAAAAAAATCTGCAATCTACTCAGTTTCATATATAAGCTGATGATTTTTCTGAAGAAATTTAATATATTGCCTACTAGATAATGCATATATATATATATATATATATATAGTCATTCCGTAATTGGGTGAGATACACAGATGAACTTACTTACGGCTTAAAAAAGTTGAAATAGTTTAAATAGCTTCTCGACTGACCAGTTAAATGTGAAAGTTCATTTTTGCAATCTGTACATTTGTATTGAAGAGGATTTAATATCAATAGTCAGTAGGTACGAGGACAATCATCTATTTGATATTAAATCAAGGGTGATTCGTCTTTTGTGTTGAGTCTTAATAAAAGAACATCTTTATAGACGCGCACATATTACGAGCATTCTTCGACTTTTTTACTTTCTTTAGTTAAAATAAACATTATTATACTAATAAGGTTATTGATCCTAATGATTTAAATAAGGGTTGCATATTTTAGTAATGCTAATGGGAGCTTAAAAGGTGATAATACTAAGTTATTTTGTCTTAATGCAGTCATTGTGAGTGGACAAGGTACATATCCTCTTACATATCAAAATCACATTTTTGTTGCCATAATCTTTAAATTTAAATTTTTTCATCTCCACTTCATGACGACTAAAAATGTAAAATCTATACTGAGAATTAGAATCAAATCATTTAAAGTGAGACACTTTCGACAAATAAAAATTCTTTTTAAATTGTATTTTAATTGATACCGCTAATTTGGCTCACTTAATATTTATTTAATAATCTTTTCTTAATAGAATATACAATTGGACAAGCCAATTGTGTTATAAAACAACATGATGTAACATTTGAATATTGCATTCACATGTATGCAGAAATTTAATAAGTGCGCATTCAACCGCAAACCTAGATATGTCACTGATGTAAATAGTAAAAGTGTAGTATTAAATCTCAAATTTATTTCCACGTCAAGCAAAGCTTACTCAATGTGTTTAGTGCTTAAATTATTATTGGTTAGTTATTTTACCTGTTAATTAAACATACTTTGCAGTATTGATACTAAAGATTATATATATATATATATATATATATATATATATATATATATATATATATATATATATATATATATATATATATATATATATATATATATATATATATATATTAAGTTTAGTTTTCGTTTTCGTAATAACTCTACGATAAAGTTCAAAATATTCCTTATCGCACTGATATTATAAATGTGAATGTTTGTGAGGTTGTTTATCTATCCTATTTTTATACAAAAACCGCTGAATGGGTTTAGAATAACTCATATGTTAAAACTTATGTTATGATATCCAATTTGGCAATAAATGAGCCGGCGGAGTCGCCAACACTAAGCGTTTGGGTCACTAGTGAACAAAAAGCTATCACCAGCTCGGAGGCAAGTTCTGCTGACAAATAACACATACAAATATTGTAGCAATATACACATATTACAGCTGGATTTGTTATAAACGTTAGAGTAGTATCATAATAGAATATAGATGAACAATCCTGAATTATGTGTAAGTTTTAGTTTAATTCTTTCTTAAGAAATCCTTGATATCATCTAACTGTTAATACACAAGGCATATTACATTATTATTATTTTTAAATATTATTTTACGCAACGAAATCACTTTCGTGACTTATATGTTGTTATCACATCCTCAATATTCAACTGGTCTATCTTAAAATACATTCAAATAGTTGTCATATATATATATATATATATATATATATATATATATATATATATATATATATATATATATATATATATATATATATATTTAAAGGGTCACCTTTATAGACATTATATTCTAAATTATTACAAAGTTAAAATTACAAACCAATACAAAAAAAGACTTGGCTCTGTGCCAAGTGTTTTATTATAAAACAAGCCGCAGTCGTAAAAACACAATCTTTTGATTTATTTACTTACCAAAACTATTGATCGTAAAAATGGTCTTGTGACGAATTGCAGATGAGTAAATTTAGATTTTTTTTTAGAAATCAAGCGTCTTCGAAATATTGCATGTATTCCCATTGAATATTCCATTTTTAAATCACTCTTCAGATTCAGTTTAATACTCATTACCACTCCACACGCAATACCTTAAGAATTTGGTGTAGAATGAAAGATAGTGAGAATTTAAGTGTCTTAATAGGAACAGGATACTTCACAATGAATTTTGCACACAGCTGGATGGTTAAAGGAAATTTGGGAACCTAATGTAAAGATATTCCGTTAAGTTTTAACTTATCAGTAAACGAACTAACCTTAGAGAGAACTGTGGTGAAGTGAAAAACGTAATATTATTAAAAATATTTATTCTTATCTAACAAAATAAATAATTTTGGTTGAGGTAGGCTTCTATTATAGAACAAGCATCAAATTATTATCAAAGAAATCATCAATATTAAATAGAACAGGAAAGAAAACAATGGCAAGTAGGAAAAAACAGAAACTGTAACGTATCCTTTGTTTCGCAACTTGTTTGTATAGCGCCGTCATGCGATACGTTGCAAAAATAAACTTTTAACTCTTCAATATACGAGTATTTTATGGCTCAATATCGAATGTATAGTTTTTATTCGAAGCTGTTGCCAAAGTCGCGTAAATAAGATCTTTTGTTATCGAATATTATTTTGTAGGGTTTTACTACTCAAATGGTATACTAATAGAGTACTTTTGCCTTTCTGTATCACTTCAATCGTGATATACATAGAAAGTTGAAAATTTTACAAGTAAAGTATTTTTGTTGCCGCTATACCAACAAATACTAAGTTAGAATAAAATAAACATTTAAATGGACTTTCCATATATTTCAATTTTTGCAATGTTTATAGATACGGAACGTTTAGTCCGCCAGTCCGACATGTATTTGGCTGGTATTTTATTTTCAACCACACGCTATATCCCGTACATGGCGAAATAGGCAGAGGGAACTTGGGAACCAAATGTTAAGACACCCCGTTCCATTCCTCACATTCCGCCGAATTGCAGGTATTGCGTTTCACCTTTTTACCGGAGCGAAGAAATGAAAGTGAATTTCTAAGAGTTGAACCCATAATCAGTCGCGCTTACAGTCACACGATTCCCACACCACGACAGGTACATTTTTAAATATTTCATAAAAGGATTTTTTTTATAATAACTTGACGAGAAAGCATTGTCTTACCACTTCTAAAATATATAAGAAACACATTAATGTCGTAAAGTCCTCTATAACAAAATACGTCTTAGCAGTATGGCTGCTGTTCTATATGTAAGAGAAAGAGTGAAGACAAAAGAAGAATCGTCATAGGTTTACTGGTTTGCCACGCAGTATCTTGCATGTACCAAACTAGGTTTTCTCTGAAACAGTACGAAAACACTCCGTTTTCCAGGCTCCGACTAATTTTCGAAATATAGCGTGTTGAGTGGCGGAACTAAACGCCAGGGGCATTGTCATGTATCAGGGCGAGATTTGAACCGAGAACTTTCGCGTACACAGTTAGACGCAGTGCCGCTAAGATGTATGGTTAAATGTTTAATACTTATTACACATGCATATACATAAATAACTTCTGCGGCACAGTGGCAATGCACTGGTTTCAAATGTAATTGTTACTTAGAAGCCTTGCAAGTGATGATCGATATCATGTTGTTGTTATTTCACGATTTTTGCGGTTAACGTATTCATTTTCTTTAATCGAAGATTTTTAAAGGAATTTTCTCGTAATTTTTACATTGTCCGTGTTGAATTTAGTTTAGTAAGATCACAAATGAAAATCTTACCTAAGCTTATATAACGATAAGAAAAGTCAAAAAAATATTTTTCAGTACTTTTACGTAAACATTCATCAATTCATGAATGTATCTGATAAATTCCAGAGTCACAATTATAGATTAGACAAAAACAAAATGAAATATTTTCTTATTGTATTAAAGTAAAAGTAAGCATGATACATTTTTTTGCTAAATTGCCTGAGACATCTGCAGCAAATTACGGTGACTTGTAAATGCAGCCTATCCGTAGGTTCAATGACAATCGTAGTTCAGTAAACAGAACTAGTACACAATTATTCACTTAGTAAAGGTGAGTGTAAAGGGCTTCAAGTACGGTAGCTATTGAGGGCAACAATTACTTATATTATAGAATTACTATTAACTAGATTGAATAAAAGAGTTTAAATGAAATTAAAAAAGAATATATTTTTACTTAATTTTTTTCCGTGATATGTATATAAGGAAAAGTTGTATGGAGCATATCAAAAATTATAGAAACATATTGTATATATTTCATTATTTATAAATTATACATGCCAAAATTGTTATACAAATCTAAAATATCGTAAATAGAAATTATTATCTTTAAAACATTAAATTTGTCAATATGAGAATGTCTCAAGCGACATGTGTCTTAATGGCAACAGAATATCTTAACACTAGATTCCTAAGTTCCCTCTACCTACCTTGCAATATGCGGCATATAGCGTGACGCTAAAAAAAATAAATAACTAAAATTTCTGGCTGTGGTACCATTGTACAAAGCACAACATTGAATGGTACCACAGCGTGCATGCATGCACTCATATGCAACCATACAAAATGGTCCAACGGTGAGTTCTCACCTGACTCTGCTTATTTTGCTTTGCGGGCAAAAGAGAGAAACTACTTAATATTTGTAAGCTAACCTTGATGAAAAATTTTTTGGGGATAAAAAATACGAATATTTTTACTGTTTTTAAATTGTTCATCCACATGTAGGAAAGGAAAGGCTTATTTAGAAAACGTATATAAACTTGGGATAGGAAAAGCTTATTTATTATATATATTTAGAAAACGTATACAAATTAGGGAAACGAAAAGCTTCTTTAGAAAACGTATACAAAATTTGAACGCACCGTATTCTAAGTAAGTAAAAAGATATCTTGTAAAGCACAACTACATCGATCAATCGAAAATCACTAAAGGAATCGCCGTGTTTACAGTCGCATGCTTGTGCCTCAGCGGCACGACGGCCTCAATCTTTTATGATGTGGTTAATATTAATAAAACATTTCTTGGAATTTTATTTATATGAGGATGTCATTTACATAAAAATATTGGACGGAAAGTACGCATTCTATATTTATGTGTTACTAACATTTTGAGAGACAGTAATGATAGCTTTTTACCAGACATGCATGGAAGAATGGCTATTATTTGGAGGAACTCAACGCCATGCTTGATCTTATACTATAACTTCACGCTATATTCCGCACATGGCAGTGTAGACAGAAGGAACCTGACTAATATGTATACATTGGGTTGTGAAATAAAAGGCTTGATTATTATTATTATATTTAATATATTAAATATTATATTAATCAGTGCCTACTGACAAGCTCAAAAATTAAAAATAACTAAACCACTGTTGTTAATTTCTTCAGTAAAGGACGTTCACCAAAATATTTTCAATGACGCGAACGCTAACATAATTTATTTCCGATTCAGTGAAATATATATTTATATTAGTAATAAAATATGTCTGCAGACGTTTTTATAAAAGAATGTGAATGCTCCTTCCAACCTTGAACGATCGAGCCGAATCAAGATCACACAAATACTATCAATATTTTATTGCACTGTCTTTGTAGACATTCAAGCGTAAGTGAAAGCTCAAAAAAGCTTTAAAGACAATTGTGCTACTATTATAGTTTGGAGAATATATTTATTGTGAATATGTCAGGCTATAAACACAACGATCGTGGACTCAATTTCCATTGAAAAGAATTATTTAAAATATTTTCTGTTTAGACAAATATACCTAAGTGCTATTTCGATTATCGAGAAAAAAAGCCCTGTTGTGGCTGTGGAGCACAAGCGTGACAGTGAAAGTGACAGGTTGTCGGTTCGATCCCCATTCGAGGAAATAAAATATATGATATTTTCAATTTAAAAATTTAATATTTTCATTCTTCGCTCTGGTAATAAAGCAAAGCGCGGCGTTGAGCTCCGTAAATCAACACGCAATGCCTCAATATCGACAGAATGTGGGGTACGGAACAGGACGGAGTGTCTTCATACTAAGTTCCCAAGTTCTCCCTGTCTACCCTAACACGTGCGGGATACAGCATGAGGCTGGTAAGAAAAAATATATTAATAGACCACCTTTTTCTTCATTTCTCACTCAATTATTAAAACTTGAAAACGAAAAACTCTACATAAATAACCACTTAAGGATTTTTTGTAGAGAAAACTATGAACATAATAATTAAAGTACAATATGGCATAGCTTTCTCTTAATTTAAACGACGGCTACAAAAAACAAATAAATATTTTAGAGATCTATTTAAAGCGCTGTTTAACTACAGATTTATCGATGTTGCACAATGCCTATGAATTCTATGAATACATCGTGTATTCTGCGTGATAGAAGACATAACATTGGTTTATTTATAACTTTTATTAATAAAAATAATTGTAAAAATATATCATATACTTACCTGCTTTATAAAGTGTAAAATGCAATAAATTAGTTCATACATTGACTACTATAAATTTATTTTACCCAATTAATAGAGTTTTTATACTAAAATTTTAATTCACAATGTGATTTGAAACAATGTTATGATTTTTTTTAAATAATACACTTTTCATATATGAATATTATATAAAATCAGCAAAAGTTGTCATATACCTAATATTTGTTATATAATTATAATACACCAGTGCTGTGACTATATCTAACTCTACCATTTAGATAGTGGCAGTACTGAATCTTAAACTCATTTTATTTTCAGCTTCAAATTGTATTTCGCACACAGCAGGATAAGCAGAGGAAAATTGGGAGCCTCCCCACTTTCAAGACAAGGCGTGTTTAGTAGCGGAACTCAACGCCGCGTTTTCCTTGTCCTCTGGTTACAAGGCAAAGCGCGATGAAATTAAAAAATATTATAATAAATTACATAATCGAATTTGAAAATAGTAAATATTTAATGTCCCCGAATGGGAATTGAATCCACAACCCGTTGCGTTTACAGTCACACGTTAGTGCCTCTGCGCCACAACAGGCCTTTTTTTTTTTTTATAGATAAGACACGGCAAACGAGCGTACGGGTCACCTGATGGTAAGTGATCACCGCCGCCCACGGCCCCGTGCAGCAATAAAGGAGCTACAGGAGCGTTGCCGGTCTGTAAGGTGGATGGGCGCCGGGGCCCGGCATTACCCAATGCGAAACGCAGTGACCAAGGTCACTACTTAACGCCGGTTTTAAATGCCGGGGGTGGTAACAA
>DWMZ01003998.1:0-12144 GCA_018249855.1 Eueides tales michaeli | reverse complement strand
TTTTATGAACGGAGAAAATAATAACATTTATATTATTATTTTCATAAAATATAGGTACTAGCATATTATAAACAAGAAAAATTGGGGCAAGTCATGGCGCGGGGCACTAACGTGCTATCGTAGATGAAACGGTTTGTACAGGAAACGATCGTGGGTTTAATTTTCACTCAGGAGAAGTATTCAATATTTTCATTTCCTCGTTTTGGTCAATCAAAGAGACAATACACGGTGTTAAGTTCCGCCACTCAACATCTAATTATTCAAAAAATTGGTTGACAGTGGAGAACGGAAGTGTCTTAACAATAAGTGCCCAGGTACTCTATGCTTGGGATACAGAGCGCTAAGAAAATATTGAAAAACATTTTGCAAGTACAAGTACACCTAAGTTGTAATATGTATTTCTCATAATTAAGAAATACACATGTATTAAAATGGCCATCGTAGCGCAGCGGACCAACATCTGACTATGTATAAGCGTGACGTATGTTCGATTCCTGTTCATAGGGAATAAACTATAATTATTTATTTTCTATCATTGGTAATCAGATAAAGCATGGACTGAGTTCCGTTTTTTATCACCATTTACCGAAAATGAGCAGAAAGTGGAAAACGGAGGGATTTAACACTAGGTTCTCTCTTAATTCTCCAATAATATAGGGGATACGGAATGAAAATGTTTGTATTAATTATGTACAATCAATATTTTAACTAGCAATAGCCGTTATTTTCACATAGGTATTTGCTTTTCATTTAAAGATAATTTACATACCAAACAAATAAATACCCTAACCACTCTCATAACGTGATCCTCAGATATACACCGGCATTTAATGGCTGACAGTAGTGACTCTATGTATATATGTTTTAAAAAGTAAACATTAAACCTGGTATTAACTAGAATAATTCGACTATCGCCTTGACTACAGGAAGCCTTGACCTCTAGTGTCCTCTAAGAACATTTAATTATGTAAAAAGTTTCAACAAACACCGCCTAAGGTGTCAAAGTCAATGTCTTCCTAATCACACGCGACATAAATAATAGAAAACCTTAAAAGCTTTGTAAACACGATAAATAATAATTGTTTATCAATTAGATGGGCAGATAGTACATTGCCTTGGAATTAATGGTATTATATTGTTATAAAGTAATGTGAATTTAAAGACTAATTTAACCATTTTATTCATTTGATTGAAGTACATTTTTTTTCTGAAATGGGAACCTAGTGTAAAGACACTCTTTTCCGTTCACCACTTTCCGTCTTTTCGACATTTGATATATTTAGTGTTGAAGGCAAAACTCAACGTTGCACTTTGAACTATTAAATGTAAATATTAATTAATATTTAATTTCGAGTGGGAATCGAGCCCACAACTCATCGTTCGCTTATCGCTCATCGCATTTATAGTTGGATGCTTGTATTATTTATGTTTTCAGTTATTATTTTTTCCACTTCTGTGTATTTCTGTTTTCCTTATTTTTTCAGTTTTCATTAATAAAGTAGTAATATGAGCGTGTGGCTGTAACCGACAGGTTCTGGGTTTAATCTTCAGTCGAGGAAATGAAATATTTAACATTTTCAATTTAAATATTTATAATGTTTCATTTCTTCGCTCTGGAATCGCTCGCATTGCCTCAAATTCGGTGGAAAGTGAGGAACGGAAGTGGAACGGAGTGTCTTGACACTAGGTTCCCGGGTTCCCTCTGCCTACCCTGCGTTGTGCGGGATACAGCGTTAAGCTAATAAAAAAAAGTAGTAATATAGTTTAATAGCAAAGAAAGTGTCCACGTGTGTAAACCAAGTGTCAAAACATTCCGTTTCCCGCTTTCTGACTAAATTAATGATATTGCCAATTGAATTGCGTAACACGATGCCATATTTTCTTTATCTTCGTATAAATAAATTTGTCGCATATAAAAATAATTGGATCGAATTAGCAACTCCCCTCCTAACAGTCACATGTAGTCCTATTGCGCCGCGACGGCGTTATTTTATTTATGATCTCTTTTTTAAGTATTATTATAAAATCGTATTAATGCTGTTTAATGAAATATATATCTTAAGTAATTTAAAAATGTGTTCTTCTTTTTGAAGTAGATAAGATAAACATAAAATCTATTAACAATTTAATAACTATAACATTTAAATATCAATGACATTAATTTAGCATGAATTAACGGTAATATAAATATTCTCACATATGTCATGAGGTCCGTCGTGGCGCAATGGCACAAGCGTGCGACTGTAAAAACAAGAGATTGTGGATTCGATTGCCACCCAAAGAAATGAAATATTAAATATTTTGATGTCTTTACCCTGGTAAAAATGTAAAACGCGGCGTAGAGTCCGCCACTTATCACTCTATACCTCTAATTCGATGGATAGAGAAGAATAAAATGGAATGTATTAGCGATAGGGTCCCAGGTTCCCTCTGCCTATCCCGTTACATGTATGATACAGTGTGAAGCTAAGGACATATGTCTAAACAGGCGTAACATATTGCTCCCAAAAAATAAGTTTATTGAAATTATCAATTTTCTAATAAAACGTCAGTCGATACTAAAAATATTAGTTATATGATAATTATGACGTTTCTGCGAAAGTTGGAATTATTTGGTTTTATGTCAATCAGCGTCACCAGTGCAATAAGTAATTTCAATATATATTATTTCCATTTCTCTGGAAGACAAACGCGGCGTTGTGGTCCGCCAATACATAATGTCTAAAAATTGGACGGAAAGTGGTGAATGGCATTGTTTTTAATCAATTACTTATATAGCATCAGTTTTCGAAAACAATAAGTTAAAAGCATAATATTAGCTTTCGCTGATGATTAGTAAAAAAGCGCTAATATCAAATTACTCCGTTTTTAGCTTTCAACCAGAAATTGCGTTTTAAGTAATAGAACTCAAAGCCGTAGTTTATTTTGAAAGAATGTAAATTAAGATAAATCATCTCCGCGAGGAGCATCGAACCGACATCCACCACCATTACAATAAGGTCTTCTCCCATTACTATGAATATAAAATTCTTTGTTTTGGAGATGGTATGCCAAAATATTCATATTATCATTCAAATAGCAACAACGAAAGGGTAAAATATGTTAATTAAATGAAAATTATGGCCATACACGTGGAGTGAAAAACTAACACATGCATACTAATGAATCGAGTATTTATGTCTATAAATGTATAAGAAAATTGTAATGGAGACATGTCTGTATATTTTATATTCTATGATAATTTAATTGTAGCAATTTGTATGTATGTATGGAAAAAAAATAACTTTTTAATACCATAGTAGCGTAGTAGAGGAGAGGTTGAGTGCGGCTTCTAAACTCATTTTGAGAATTCATTTGGTTTTTTAATGCCCAGATCTGGAAAACAAAGTACTCTATTTATTTTTTTTATTTGCATTATCTCAAATGGATAAAGCCCGTAAAACAGAGGATCTAAAAACTAGGATGTCTATACTACCTTTTTAGTGTTTAATGGTATTTTTTTATGTATTTTACTGAGATAAATAATTATCTGATCAATTATTTAATTCAACATTTCTTCAGCATTTTAGTAGATACCAGCGAACCGTCCGCGGCTTCACCTGCCTGAATTACACAATTTTTTTTACAAATCGTAATTACTTTTGTTTTTTAATATAATTATCGTTTTTAAAACAATATTTTTTTATAGAATACTGAAATTTCAGCTAAATGAATAAATATTTAATAACTAAATATTTTAAATTGACATAACTTTTTTGTAGCTCCGTTCTCCACAAAAAAAAGTATGAGAGGGAGGGGGAGACCTCGATTGATCTTCGATAACACAGTATCTACGAGACTGGAGGAGTCACGTAAAAAACATTAGGATCCCCCGGAGGGAATGTATGAAGAGGTTGATGACAGTGGACGAGGTGAAAGAGGTACTAAGACCGTAGCGTTTGGCGCTCCATTCTCTCTGGTTGCCCGGCTAGGAAAACAGGGTAAATCTTTTTAATTTACTTACCGAAATAAAACAAAATGTTTAGGAAACGTTGCCAAAATATAATAGTGAAAACTGCATTTGAATCTGTTTAGCCATTTCTGAAATTAGATGAACAAACAGTCATAATTTGGGATCCTATTGTATTAATGAACGTTACCTATATGTTTTTTTAATACATCTTCCATGTACAGACAATGATCATTTACAGATTTATTATAAGTAAAGACTATAGACAAGTTTAAGAAGTTATATAAATATTTGAAATCAATTTTATAATATTTGAATATTTCAGAAAATGGTAATTCATATGTGTGCACGTGATTTAAATAAAAACGTGAGACACGTGCATCGATAGCCACTATACAAGTCAAATACGAGTTTGGCACCCACGTCCTCTATTAAGCAATTTTAAGTGTAAAATACATGTATATGATATTAAAATACAACATAGTTTTTAAGTATCATGAAATTTCCATAGAAAGCGGAAATGGAGGCAAAAATGTGAAATTCTAATTAAATTTATTATTATTAATATGTGTTCTAAAAATAATAAGTAACATTTTATTTTAAATTGACTATGAATATGAATAAAATTTTTAGTCTAAGTATGCTTCTAAACTTTAATAATTTATTTTACTTCGGTTAGGTAAAGAGATGAGCTTCGACTTGGAATTAATTTGTATTTTAAAGGGGCCTTTTAATCTTTTTTGGTTTAGAAAAAACAAGGCAAAGAAACCCATGGCCCCTTGTAATAAATAACCAGGGGATAACCTGCCTACTGTTTCCTACAAAACTGCAAAGTTTTGAGTCAGATGGTCAGGCTGACATTTGATTTTGTGACATATTTTGTTGTTTAAAATTTGGTGGTGGTTACTAGGTCGAACTGTTTCCTATAATGCTTTTAAAAATAAATGCTGTACAGCACATACAGCGAAGAGAAGTCTTTAGGCAAAGCCAAATTGTCAAGTTCAATACACGTGCTATCCAGGTGATCGTGATACTGGCAGTCATTCAATACTTTAAAGCTCAATATACTGTTGCTTTTATTCGAAACTGTTGACGTAACCAATGGATATTCTTTGTGATTAATCCAGGATCTTTCTATTCCATAACAAAACGTTTCCGAGGGATGCCTCAAAGGAAGACACAAGCATTATTTCGCAATTAGTCTACGTTTTTCTGAAAAAAGAAGTAAAAATGAAAAAAGAAGTATCATGTACATTGCATATATCTAGAATATCTTCCTCTAATGTGTCATGAGCTTTTTTCTTTTTTTTTGAGCTTAACAATTTAGGAATCTAGTGCTAAGATACAGTGCTTGTCAAAACCGTGATTTGCCTTGTTAGGAGAGTGAAAAAATGAAAATATTAAAAATTAGAGAGGGGATGGAACTCAAAACTTATCGTGTTTACAGTCACACGTTTGTGCTGCTGCGCCACAACAGGCCTAATTTATATAAGATAAATTTTATGTCATTCATATAAAGAAGAAAGTAGGGACCAGCATACAGCCATATGTGACGCCAGTATTATAGGGATAAACCGTCGACAGTGACCTTGATTATCCATGACGAAAGCCATATTGGCGATCATTGCTACATTGATAATCCTCCAGATAAAACCAGACCTGGTTATTTATCTTATTTGGAATATTACTTTAGTATTAACCATTTAATATGGTCAAAAGATGTTGAAGTAACTAAAATGTTCGTTTATTATTATTCTATTTAGCTTCAGTCTGTATTTCACATAAAGCAGGGTAGGAAAAGAACCTAGTCGTTCACTCCGTTAGCATTAAGACACTTCGTTCTCAACTGTCACAAATTTTTTGAGGCATGGAGCGTTGAGTGGCGGAACTAAAACTAAACGGTTTTGCCTCGTTACCAGTACAAGAAAATTAAAATATTGAATATTTCATTACCCCCAGTAGGAATCGAACCTCGAATATTTACAGGAAAAAAACAATTAATTGTCTATTGTTTTTCAGCTTCACGCTTCAGGCAGAGGTAATTTGGAGTCCTTAGTATTTAGACACTCCATTCCATTCCTAAATTTCCACCGAATTTGAGACGTTGTATGTTTAGTGGCGGAAATCAACGCCGCGCTTTACGTTGTTACCAGAGCGAAAAAATAAAAACATGAAATATTAAATTTGAAAATATTTCATTTTCTCGAGTAGGGGATCGAAAAACACAGACCTCAAAATATATTAGTTGATTATTCTTCTTTCAGAATCCTAGACAAAAAATGTAAATAAGCCTAAATTTTATAAGAAGCCGATCTTTTATACTATCAGCCCTCATTTCAGTATACGTATATGGTTGTGGTTTGTATTTACGAAAGTATTTACGAATCATATAGAATAACATTGACGCGTTAATTTAAAAAAAAACACTTAGTGTATTACACTTAGTGTTCTAAGTGTGTATATATATATATATATATATATATATATATATATATATATATATATATATATATATATATATATATATATATATATATATATATATATATATATATATATATATATATATATATATATATATAAAACACTCTTTCCCTAAAGGTTATCTAATATATTGTATAAATTCTTTTCACATACTAATTACATTTTCATAAAAAAATATTTAAACTTTTTTATCCGTATAAATTTAACTTCTAATGAGATAATAAATACTTCAGTAGATAGCCACAGGCACTGTTCTGAGCTTCTCAGTCCGCAATAGTATCTGCACGATAAAACTGTTATTTTTTTTAAATTTAGTTTTCATTCGTTAAGAAATTATTTGGTGTTACAAATAAAAATTAAATGCACTCATGTAACAATATTCATCTCTAATAAAGACTTTCGTCAGGGCATACTATATTGATGCTCTAATTTTAAAACAACACAAAGGTATCGTCTATCATTATAAATATTATTAATGTTAATGATGACTCGACATCTATAGTTTTCATATATAAATAATTTCAAATGTGTTGCCATCTATTATTAAAGTGCTTAAACTAAATTAAACTTAAAGGAAAAGTTCTCGCTTATTTTATATCAGTAGTGTTGTTGAATTATTATAGATGGCTCTGCTTTTTTTTCTCTTTTAACGAATAAGGTTCAAATTAAAGGTATTTTTGAGGGAACAAAAACACTGTTTTCAACATACAAAGGACCTTAGACAATATAAAAAGGGCATGAGAAACATGAAAACAAAAAACCATTTTTAGGAAGAATGGAAAATGTTTAAACTTAAACTGGGACTCAGTAAGGAAATTGGGTCGATTGAGAATTGGACATTTTGTTGAGATCAAAGGATTTTCATCAATCGTCACAGCACGCACTCGGGATGCAGGATATTTCCGTTTACGTATGTCATAAGGACAGTGTGCTGTAATTGTCTCCACTTGTCGATAGAGCCCGCATGCGGAGTACATACTGCAGGTTTTCCCTTTTAAGCCTGCCTTAAAAACCGCGCCACGCTTGCTTCAGATCAGACGATAAATTTTATTTCATTTTAACTCATTATTTCATAGGCCACGAGCTGGAAATATCTGCATGCTGAATATGGATCGCCTACTTTCATTAGTCTATGGTCCGTATTCATCCTATTTCATCAGTCTATATTTAGGGTCTACCTGAATACTGTATAATAACTGAGTAAAGGACCAGTGAAAATAATGAACTCGACTTCAAACCTCGATCCCAACATCGGCGTGGTCAGCTAAAGTATTTGAGATTGTGCACCAGTTTTAAGTCATTTTTATTTCTGAGCATATATCTTTTGCGATTTATTCTTCTCGCTAATGAAGACAAGCTAAAGGCGGGTAATAGAGAGAAATTCTACTTGGAAAGTCCCAGGTCAGCAGGTTCACCACGTTACCGCACGCATTATATGGCATATTTATTATATTATCTTCTTTTTAGTTCGAAAGATAAACACACTACAGTGTTTTATTGCAAAACCGAAGCTTGTGGGTTTTATTCTCGCTGCAAGAATTTATTATTTCAATTTTTTTCGCCTTTGTAAGAAATCTATATCTCTATTGTAATAATTATTATAAGTTACAATAAAAAATGAAAATGGTAGTAAACAATAGAAACAACAACTGCAACATTGTGTTCAAATACCATTTGATTTACTCGGAGAATAAATTAAAATTAAACATAAAAAAAATTCTACTTAATAAAATTCGGCGGAGAGTGGGGAACAAACGTGGATAGGAGTGTCTTAACACTAGGTTCCCAAGTTCCATCTGCCTACCCTGCTATGTGTGGGAAACAGCGTGAAGCTGAAAAAAAAACTACATTAGCGCAGTTCAAACTAAAAATTGAAATGTTACTGATTAATAAAAAATACTTTTCTGTTTCCTTTTTAAAAAAAATGTTAAATTTGATTTTTCTATGTAACTTGTAGGTAGCTATGAAAAATATATCTTCAGGCATAGCAGTCGAGATTGACATAGGATTTTAAACCCCGAGAGCAGATTGAATCCAACAACTATTATACTTATAGTCTGACGTTGTCCCACTGCAACAACCGCCTATTAACTGACGAAAATAAAAAATAAAGTAGTAATGATACAGATTATTGAATATTTTAATTAAAATACAATAAATTATATTAAGAGTTAATAGTCAATTATGGAAAACAAAAGAAAATAAGTAACAAAATACTTTTAAATTTGAACTGTTTGTATTGCCTTGAACTTACAAAAATTTTCAAAAGAAACTATTTTAAAACTAACCACTGAACTACTGTACTGACTCATTTCAAGTGTTTCTCTAATATGTACCTAAGTGGTAAAAACTGACAACAGACAAGTTGAAGGAAGACCTAACCAATTTCAGTGCTATTTAGTTTTTACTATTAAACTTCAGTATTCTAAAGTTTTAAACATATTTTTGCGCTTTACTCTGTAGCATGTTACATTCAAAAGCCAAACAGGAAATTCATCTTGTGATGGATGGATATAACACAGAGCTTGTTGTATTAAGTTGCTTGCAGTAATGTTGGGTATCCATTTTTTATTATAATTTATATTAAAATATTTTTATTTATTATAAGTATGACTAGATTTGTGTTTCAATTGTTTACTCAATAAATTTGTAGGTTGCTGTTTTTCATTATGTTAATATATAATACAAATATTATTTGAAGTTTTTACAGTTTACACTAGTATCTATATTAAAATATGAAACAGTTTTTTTTCTGAACGCGAAATTACCTTCATCATATCAAAGCCTAATTAATTTCAGTTTCACCCTTTTTTTCTCTCGTGTAAAAAGTAAAAATGTCTTTTTCACTTTTTGACAGTGTCAGGACAAAATATATAAAACCCAGTACAGAGACACGACTAACAATCAGAAGCTAAAGAATTGTACCTTTCATCTTCAGCTTAGCCAAAAGCTTGAAAATGCACCAATGGCCTTATATATGTGTTCCTATAATATTTAAAATTTCGGCCAAATTCATGTCAGTTTTGCTCACCGAGGGTTTCGTACCAGGACTGCAGACCTACTTGAAGTAGAACTTATAAAAGTTGACAAACCTAAGTTTGCAGGTGTATGCATTAATCTTAAATGAAATGCAATATAAATATTAGCGTATATCTATTTTTATGATATACCGGTATAATGAAGTCAATAGTATAGAATCGCGGAGTGATAACATACCAGACCCAAAATTAGGATTTTTTATCAGTGATTTTCGTTATTAAATCCATCTATTTTATTTGTTTTTGTATAAAGAAAAAAGTAAAAAATATACTACACCTTGTTTTTACATAGAACGGTGAAATAAAATATTCTATTTTATATATCAATAACGTTGTTGAGGCCTGTCGTGGCGCAGCGGCACAAGCTTGTGGCTGTAACCAACAGATTCTGGGTTCGAACCCCTCTCGAGGAAATGAAATATTTAATATTTTCAATTTAAATATTTAATGTTTCATTTCTTCGCTCTGGTAATAAGGCAAGACGCGGTCAACACGCAATGGATCAAATTCGGCGGAAAGTGGGGAACGAAAGTGGAACGGAGTGTCTTAACACTAGGTTCCCGGGTTCCCTCTGCCTACTCTGCCTTGTGCGGGATACAGCGTGAAGTTAAAAAAAAAGTTGTGTTGATTATATTATCATGCGAATAATAATCATAAGCAGAATTGGGGCAACGGTAAGTATCCATTCATTTTTTAGCTTCGCGATTTTTCCCGCACATTGCAGGGAAGAGGGAATAAATTCTGCCAAATTCGTCTGCCAAATCTGCGTTTTGCAAAAGTATTATATAACTTAATTTCTTCGAGTGGGGATCGAACCCACAAATTGTCGCAAAGGAGATATCATGTCGTATAATTTGATAAGAACTAATACGTATATGTATATAGAACACGCAAAATTGCATTCAAGGCTATTTTTTTTAATAACATTGAAATCAATTTCATATGATAAGTAGGTCTTATACATTGTTTATATTTAATTTTAAATATTAAGGTTTTGGTAATATATTACTTCTAATATAAACATTAATATTTTTCCTAATTTACACGACATTTTTAAAAATACTTTAAGATGGCTGGTAATGTATTAATTTCTTTTTATTTTTGCTCCAAGAAATGTTTATACAAATAATAAACTCCTCAAATCACTTCTGCAAGATAAATACTATTGTTAAAGCGGCTAGATTATACCAAATTGAAATGTCATAAGACTATGAAAGTAGCTAAATTAAACAAGGCAAGCAGTTTCTATGTCAGTTAATAACCTGATTTTTTAATCGCGAAAGCGCAGCTTCCCAGCGCTGCTCAGCTAAGACTATATGCCAATCAGTATCAGTTTGAGGTCCCAATTGCAATTTGTAGTCCATGATGATACTAAGAAATACCGTGGAACCAATAAGGCTTCATCTAAATGCACATTAGCTTTCACAGCTTTTTTTACTCATTCTAAAAATGATACATTTAGTGGTTATTAGCACTACGCCAATGTAGTATGTATTTTCAAGAGCTTAGACTTCTTTTCATTTTAAATATCATTTAAGTATTAACATTATATCTAATAGCTCTTTCCAACTAAATATTGTAAATTATTTGTATATATTAAAAAAAAGAGAAAAGTACCAAGAAGGGACCGTTGTGGGCAAACTGCGAATAGTATATTAAAAAGGTAAATTAAACATAAAATATATTTGAATATTGTTTTAATTAACATAATTTTCTATAAAAAAAATACTATTATCATTGTAGAGACTTTTGTAGAAAATGATCTCAACCTTGGTTTACAATAACTGAATTATTATCACCGTTTCCGTTTCGAATATTATAGGTGTTACTCACTTGCCCTGCAGGCTGTAAATAAAATTATGAATTCTTAATAAACTAATTAAATATGACTAACGATTGTATGATATGGAAAAGTAACAGGTACTTATGGAATTGTGAAATAAGCAAAATATTAAATTAGTTCTAGATAAATATATTACGTACGTTAGTAAAAAAAAATAATTAAAGTTTGAGGTCTATTGTGGCGCAAAGACAGAAGGGTCTAAATATGACAAGTTGTGGATTCAATAAAAGCTGTTCCGGATCCGGAATCGGATCGGAGCAGTATGTTAAAGCCTGCCCTGTACGGGATACAGCGTATAGCTGATAAAAAAATATTTTTAAAAATTTTAGAGATTCAATTGAATAACAAAATCTGAACCAATTACCCAAAATACATTTTTTTTACAATAATAACTCAACATTTATAGTTTTCATTATAATCTTATTGTCTTATAAAAATGTTTTTTTTTAAATTGTTATTTACACTTGAGTTACACAAGGTTCTCCTTGTTTTAACAAAGCGTAACAAAGAGCCATCCACTATTGATATGACATCTAGATTACTTCACGATTCGTTGATTCGCCTGACTTTTTACTGGGGCCATATACAGATGTTTATGGCCAGACAGATCCATATATTTATAGTTTATAATGGATTATATATATTACATTTATATAATCCATTATAACCTATAAATATTTCTTTTTAATAAAAAAAAAAAACTATGAGACTTACATAATATACCGGGACATATTGTGGCATACATAAATGCGGAAAGAAGAGACAGTGAAGATGCCGTTTTGGTCTGGGATTAATCTAAAACAAACAAACATTTCTTGTGCATAAATTAT
>DWMZ01003997.1:0-12145 GCA_018249855.1 Eueides tales michaeli | reverse complement strand
GGGGGGGGGGGGGGGGGGGGGGGGGGGGGGGGCGCGGGGGGTCGGCGAGCGAAGCGAGCATGGGGCGGAGCCCTCTAGTAAAAATATATTATATATCATTTCATCAAGTAGATATCGAACCCGCAACCTGTCCTTTACAGTCACTCACTTATACGCCTGCGCTACCACAGGCCTTATTCCTTCACTCAGCTTCACGCTGTATCCCTCACATGGCAGGGTAGACAGAGAAAACACGAGACCTAGTGATAAGACACTACGCGCCATTTCCCCCATCCCCCCTTTTTCTAAAATTACTTACGACGTCTGGAAGTTAATCTTGGTACGGTCTAGAGGCGCGATAGCTGTCTTGGCGATGGCGCCGGCAGCGGCACCAGCTACCAAGGAGGTCACCACCACCACGCCGCCGGAGAGCTGGCGACGGGTTTGTTCGCCTGGAAAAAATTAGGTTCACACTGTAGGTGTGTTAGGTCCCCTAATTAGCGGGAAGGTTGAGGGAACCTAGTGTTAAAACACTCCGTTTCTCGCGCACCATAACAGTCACAACACAATTATAGTGATTATTAATAGTGACTCAAACTAGACTTCGCCCGCTTAATGTTGCATTATAGCCAAATTATACATGGTGTATTCAAAAATTGTAACCTATATTGGTTCCCAAGTTCCCTCTGCCTACCCTGCCATGTGCGGGATACAGCGTGAAGCGATCTATATAGATCGAGCGGGCGAAGCCGCAAGAGTCCGCTAGTTATAATATATTTTAAATTTATTTACAGGTCTGTCGTGTCGCAGCGGCACTAGCATGTGACTGCAACCGACAGGTTGTGGGTTCATACACACGAGAGAAAATGAAATATTTAATATTTTCAAATTAAATATATATGTTTCGCGTCTTGGCTCTGGTTATAAGACAGAGCGCGGCGTTGAGTTATGCCACTCAACACCCTATGTCTCAATTTTGGCGGAAAGTCGGGAACGGAACGGGCCAACATTAGGTTCCCAAGTTTCCCTGCGTACCCCACCATGTGCGGGAATCTACTCATTTTCGAGTTCGAGCGGGCGAAGCCGCGTGAGTCCACTAGTAATATTATATTTTATATTTATACCGCGATAATACGTTGTTAGTGCGCACGAGTTGATGTTATTGTTTTCTTTTCAAACTCTAAATAACTGTAAATATATGACGTAAATATAAAGTGACGCGTCACTTAAATGTCTTTTGTATATTTTTTTGTTTGTTTCTTTTAAAAAAAAAAAGATCAAATATTTTTAGGTAAATCTCAATAATTTAAATTCCAGAAAGTTAATTTTACCGAAAACGCGGCGTTGAGTTCCGCCACACAATCACCAGAACGGAGTGCCCCGACACTAGGTTCCCAAATACCCACAGTCTAGAGTACCCTTTAGTCTCAAGCTTCGACAATATTTCTAAAGTAACAATGATTCAATAGACCCTTGTCTTATCAAACGTCACTTGTTATCAGTTATCAGTAAATTTTCAAAGTGTTATTCCACACTTAGGAAAGAAAAATACTAAATTTGAAAACGTATAAAAATTTGAACGAAGCAGGATTTCAACCCGCGCCTCTTGGAAACCGTCCAAGCGCTCTGACCAACTAAGCCATACGTTCTCATCAAACTACGTCGAAATTCTTATACGCTTAAATATTTCAAAATTGACGTAACTTTCTTATTTATCAATCGATTTAAATAAAACAAACACTAAATGTTGGAGGAACGATGCCAAAATATAATACTAAAAACTGCATTTGAATCTTATAAATTAGCCGTTTCTGAGATTAGCGCAAACAAACGCACAGACAAAATAAACATCCCCTATAAGATGTTATTTAATATATCTTCTATGTACAGAGAGAGATCAGTCACAGATTTATTATATGTAGAACCCGGGAACCTAGTGTAAAGACACTCCGTTCCACTTCCGTTCCCCACTTTCCGCCGAACTGGAGCCATTACGTGTTGAGCGGCGGAACTCAACGCCGCGCTTTGCCTTATTACCAGAGCGAAGAAATGAAAACATGAAATATTTAAATTGAAAATATTAAATATTTCATTTCCCCTCGTGTGTATGAACCCACAACCTGTCGGTTACAGTCGCACGTTTGTGCCGCTGCGCCACGACAGGCCTCACATCCACAATTTCATTATACGTATTTGAACCTGCACTAACCGTGGTGAGCGTGTCGATCGTCGTGCAACAACGGCACTCGCGCCTCACCCACTGCCATCTTGATTGTGTCACATTACGATGAATTTTTTTATCTGTAAAAAGTAAACATTTATTTAAAAAAAAACCTTTTTTTTTTATTTATCCCAGATTTTTTTTATCTGTATAAAGTAAATATTTATTTAAAAAAAAAAAGAACCTTTTTTTTTTCATTATCCCGCTAGGTTCCCAGGTTCCCAATGTTTATTTTGTTATATGCAAAATAAAGATATTTTTTATACCGTTTTTACATATTTAGTATCCAATTGATGGAAAACAATTAAAAAATTAAATATGATTATATTTAAAAAAAAAAATCGCCTCACTTATCATACACATAGGGAACCTGGGAACCTAGTGTAAAGGCATTTCGTTACTATTAACAGTATAGTTCTTGGATACTGTGCTCGTATTTAGTTGCGGAACCCAACGCCGCGCTTTACCTTGTTACCAGAGCAGAGGCAGAGGAAACCATCATCATTTAGGTTTAAGACATTGCGTGTTGAGTAGCGGTGCTTAACGCCGAGCTTTGCCTTGTTACCAGAACGTGGGAAGGAAAATATTAAATATTAAATTTGAAAATATTAAATATTTCACCTCCTCCAGTGTATATCGAACCCGCAACCTATCGGTTACAGTCACACGCCTAGTCTTTAGATATCATTTTGTTTACATTTCTTATAGAAGATAAAAATATTATTATAATTTGATAGAGTATTGTAACTGATAACAACCCCTGTTATCAGTTATTAAAGAATTTAAATTTAAACAGAATTATTTTTTTTTAAGGGGAAAAAGGTTATGTAAAAATATACTACTCCACATATAATACCTCAGAAAAAAAAATATGCATCATTAGATATAATTTCAAACACTTTATTTAAGAAAAATCGCCTCACTCAGGCCACACAGAGGGAACCTGGGAACCTAGTCTAATGGCATTCCGTTACCATTAACACCACCTTTCTGGGAAACAGTGTTTGCCAAATCCTAGGGTCATTAAGTATGGGGGGGGTAATGTGATAGGGTAGTGTACATAGATAAGTAATATCACACACACAGTAAAAAATCAACAATAAATATATAGTATATAATATAGACAAATCTCAAGGAGATAGAAGCAATGAAAATACTAAATATTTCATTCCCTCGAGTGGGTATTGAACCCACTACCAGATCGCACCGGCCTCTTATATTTTACATTACCTTTTTTCCTTTAAAAAAAGAATTCGATTTAAATTTAAATTCTTTAATAACTGATAACAGGGGTTGTTATCAGTTACAATATTCTATCAAATTATAATAATATTTTTATCTTCTATAAGAAATGTAAACAAATTGGTATCTAAACACTAGGTGGTAATAAAAATGCTATAAAGTATATATATATATATATATATATATATATATATATATATATATATATATATATATATATATATATATATATATATATACATATATATATATATATATGTATTTTTAAATAAAATATAGATATTTATCTATATTTTATTTAAAAATATTTTCCATGTACAGACAGACTTAGAGATTAATTATGAGTATACATTTTTTTTAATCATTATTGAAATAGTCTTTGCACTTAATTTACATTTAAATAATGCCACTATAAAATAAGAATTATCCCTTTTAAGTGGAAATTAAAATTTTCTTGTATTACCTTGCCTGCATTTGTTCAAGGCCAAAAATATAAAGAAATATAAAAAATATTCTCTTAACATTTAACATAATTAATTATGACAAATGAATGTAACAGATAATTATATATAAATATTCATATTTTTCAGCCTATTGCGGAAAACCTTAGCCTTAGATTATGAAGAAGATAGTTCAGGGTTCAATATCTAATTAACGAAACATATTATTTTTATATACTTGCTCACTATCAATCCAAAACGCGGCGTTTAGTTCAGTCACTTAACGCGACAAGGTCTCGGAAAATTAGTGACGCTTAAGAAATAGTGTTCTGACACTACGTTCTCTCTGTCCCACCAGCGGCATGCGGTGAACGATGTCTGTTTTATTATCATTTTTCTCCATTTAATTGATATAATAGGCTATTATTATGATCACATAACAATAATAAGTACAGTTACAGTGTCAAAGTCCAACTAACTAACCTTGAAACTTTTAGTCTAATATTTTCAGCCCTAATCTATTAATAGATATGTATTATAAATATATAACTTACTTTTAATATTCCCCCAAAATAACTAACAATGCAACACTTGAAAATTACAATTCGATGTAAACAAATAATTAATATTCACACATTAATTAAATCTTCATTTAATATATTTACGACTGGTTTTTTTTTCTTTATTTAATTTGTAAATAAAACAATTTTAAAAGACTCGTAATTCTTATTGGAATCGTCTCGGTGACTAATTTACGTCACACTTTTCCAAGATTTTTAAAGAAACTTATTTGACGTTTCGCCGTTTGACAGTTGACTTTGACGTTGACGTTTGTGACGTTTTACAGCTGATTTGAATGTTGCTAGATTGAAAAATTATAAATTGAATTGAGAATCGATGCCGTTTTTCGAATTGTGCTGACAGCGTTCATAACGTACCGACGTGCGGTATAATTCGTGTGTCTATGACGTGACATGAGACTTGACTAGAGCTTACAGTAATAATAGAACGGAGCATCAGCATCATGAGCATTGACGCTATTTTGACGCTCCACGTCAAAGTCACTATCGTCACTGTCCTAGATTGCGGAAAATACTTGAAGTACAAGCATTTTACCTTTTTCAGCGGCCACGCTACATACTCAAGTTTATATCAAAACGTAGCACGTAGTGTAACAAAGTAAACGCGGCGTTAGGTTACGCCACTCCACATGCAATGCTCCAAATTTGTCTTTACACTAGTTTCCCAAGTTTCCACTGCCTTCCTCGCCCTGTGTGGGATACAGCGTGAAGCTGAAAAAAAGAAAAAATATATAGCTATTCCTTATACTTCCTCATACATCATTCAAATATATTATAATAATTTTATTTCACATTTCTATTTTATTCCAAAAAAAAAAACCACAAATAAATTGAATTATTTTATTTAAAAAAATGTCTTTTCCAATTATATTGACGTGATAATAATATATTTCATACACAGATTAAAAATAATTGCATTTAATTTTGAAAATATAATACAGAAAATAAATAAAAAATACAAAAATATGACGGACTTATTAGTAAATTTATTTAGAAGTATTCATATAATATTTTTATATTATTGAAGAAAAAATAATTGTACAAAAAATATTTTTTTTAACCAAAACTGTACTTATTACGGTTTTTAAACGACATTTAAAAAAAAAAAAAACAAACCACCTATGACTTCCAAAATCACAATTCACAATATTTTTTGTTTAATACAAGCACAGATACTCACTTCCTGACCAAAATACAAAAAAAAGACAAGATTCCATAGATAAAAAAATAAAAAAAATAGGCACTTTTTTAATACATATAAAAGAAATTAAATAATTAATCGCTAAAATCAATATCCGAGTCAGAGTCAGCCCGTCCCCTTATGGTTTTTTTGCTGTGGACCTGTAGCGACTTCTTTTTACCAGCATCCGGAGGAGTGAGGAGGTCTCCAGAGTATTCTATTACTTCAGATCTAAAAACAAACACACAGAAGAATATTTTTAAAAAAGTAAAAAGTAGAAACTGAAATATTTACCGTATACATTTCTTCGCTCTGGCAAAATGCGGCGTTGAGTTCCGCCACTTAACACGCAATGCTTCAAATTCGGTGGAACGTGTACTCTAAAGTTCCCTCTGCCTACCCTGCCATGTGCGGGAAACTGACAAATTATTGTGATATATTAACTTTTAATTTTCTTTTTCAGTAATGCCGTTACAAAAATGATCCTCATTCAGTTTATAATACTAAACACTCCTCACCTGGCTATCCTCCACTCCAGCATCTCCGTAGAGAAGTCATCTCTGTTACCCAAGTCGGTGAATCCCACTATGAAATCTTTTGTTTTGTTGTTCTTTACTAACGCTATAGTTGGTATTACTCTGATTTTGAGACGACCTAAAATATATATATATATATATATATATATAAATAAAATAAAATGATAGTTCTAAACTAAATTAATTGTTTAGAAAAAAAAATTATAATACAAAAGAAAAAAATAACCATTTATGACTGTGCGTTTGTCTCTTTGTGCAGTGCAGTTTTATTAATCGAAAACTTTATTCCTGGCACAAAAGTTTTATGAAAATCGGTTCAGCAAATCAAGAGTTACAAGGACTTTCTTAAAAAAAGAGGCAACATTTTTTTTTAGAATTCTTAAAATTGAAAATTTACATAAACTTCCCTCAACACACACACACACACACAACCCACACCATCCAATCCCATCCACCAACACTCCCTATCCCGCCAGAGAGCGGGATAGAGCGTGAAAACCCAAAAAAAAAAAAGCCCTCACCAGTCAAAAACGGCGCCCTTTCCACGTCCAACTTGACAATTCTGGTTTCCACATGTTTTTTGGCGATATTTTTCAAATGCATATCAACAATGCGACACCGGGGCGTGTCGTTGCGGTAGAAGTGGCAAATAACATTATCACTTTTGTTGCAGACGGTAAAAAACTCTTTTTCACCATCTATCTCTGTATATTCACCGTGGCCCTACAAAAAAAATATACTTATAATTCTATGAAAGTTGCGCGCACGAAAATGTATGATATATTGTCACGTTCCGGTTGATGTGAGCGTGTAAGCGAAAGCGGTTATTATTACTTCTAATTCTTTTTTAGCTTTCTGCTGTATGAATCTATCAACCTTGGTTGCATTCACGAAAATATTTGAGCTAAGCTTGTAAGCAAAAGTGCTTATTTCGCTTAAGCGGTTTTTATTACTTCTAATTTTTTTTTCAATTTCACTCTCTATAATCCTAAGAGCGATGGTTGCGTGCACGAAAAGGTATGATTTATTGTCACGTTCCGATTAATGTGAGCGTGTAAGCGAAACTACTAAGTTTAAAGACCTCTATGGCTTATTTCGCTTAAGCGTGTATTATTAAATCTATTTTTTTTAGCTTCACGCTGTATCAATCTATGAGCGGTGGTTGTGTGCATGAAAAAGTATGATTTATTGTCACGTTCCGGCTGAGCTAAGCTTGTAAGCAAAAGCGCGCAACTAACTAATTTTCTTTAACTTTCTGCTGTATCAATCAATCAACTCTGGTTACGTGCACGAAAATATATGATTTATGGTCACGTTCCGGTTGATCTGAGCGTGTAAGCGAAAGCGCGGAGCTAACTACAGAGACCTATATCGCTTATTCTGCTTAGGCGTGTGCGGTTATTATTACTTCTAATTTTTTTTTTAGCTTAACGCTGTATTTCACCCTTGGAAGGGTAGGCAGAGGGAACTCGAAAACCTAGTGTTAAGACACTCCGTTCCACTTCCATTCCCCACTTTCCGGCTAATTTAAGAGATTGCGTGTTGAGAGGTGAAACTCAACCTTATTACCAGAGCGAAGAAATGAAACATTAAATATTTAAATGGAAAATATTAAATATTTCATTTCCTCGACTGGGGATCGAACCTGCAACCTGTCGTTTACAGTCACACGCTTGTGCCGTTGCGACACGACAGTCTTTTCTTTATTATATAAAATGTTATATAAAAACTCACAATGGCGAGCCATTCCTGCTTTTGCTTCGCCCTCAATTTCATTTCCGAAATCCTCTGTTGCCTTATGGCTTCCAAATCACTGTTATCAAGAGCATCCAATCTGAAATATTAAATGATTTCAGTTAGGTAACAAGGCTAAAGCGCGGCGTTGAGTTCCGCCACTCAACACGCAATGTCTCAAATTTGGCGGAAAGTGGGGAACGGAAGTGGAACGGAGTGTCTTAACACTAGGTTACCAAGTTCCCTCTGCCTACCCTGCCATAGGCGGAATACAGTGAAGCTGGAAAAAGAAAAAATATATAATTTTAGTTAATTTCCATTGTAAGCTTCGTTCATAGCGGTGGTTCTTCTTTACTAAGAACCACATTTATGACAATCGTATCAGCATTTCAAATGATACAAGCACATTCTCAAGATGAGTTAAAAAACAGGTAAAGTGGGGAAACGGAAATGGAACGTTCTTAACACTAGGTTCCCAAGTCCCCTGTGCCTACCCTGCCATGTGCGAGATACAGCGTGAAGCTGAGTATGACAGTATGAGTATAAATAAATAAATTAGATGTACATAAATTACATGCTACATAAAAGATAAATATAATTAATAGTTCCCTACACATATGTAAATTCGATTGACCAAAAATTATTACATTATATTGGAAAATGAGACATTATTATTTCTCTATGCTATCATCAGAGTCTGCGGAACAGACACGTATGAAATGTGATGTCTGGTCACATCCAATATGCAGGATACAGTCTGAAGCTATAAAATTATATTATACCTTTCAATTTCATTGTCGAGCTGCTTCTCCATGTTCTGAGCAACCTGCTGCAGTACTTGCTCCATTTTGTTGTTTTGTGGGAACTGAAATAAATGTTCATATACAGAAATTTTATATTTAATTTTCATAGAAAGCAGTTTTTGTGCAATCCATTTTTAATAGGTGATATGTAATTTAAAAAATCTATAATAATTGTTACCAAATATTCAATACGGTATGTGAGGTCTGTCATGGAACAGGGCGAAAGTAAGTGTTTGTTGTACAGGTTGTGGGTTTTATCCCCAATTGAGGATATGAATTATTTTATATGAAACGAGGTGATGAGATCCGCCACTCAACATGCAATGCCTTAAATTCAGCAGTAAGTGGAAAACAGAAGTAGATTTTAATTAGAATGGAGTGTCTTAACCATAGGTTCCCAAGTTCCCTCAGCGTACCCTGATATGTGCGGGTTACAAACGATGCAATACCTTTCACTGTCAGCTTCACGCTTAAAATTTTATTTAAAATCGTAGGCGGCTCAATGTCGCATGACAAAAATTATCGAAATAACGCAGTTATTAAGTCAATATTTATCTAAAATCGATATATTTTAACAAAATATTCTTTTATACAACATTTATTAATAATACAACAGCTAAATACATATTTTGAATCTTAATTTCCTTTTAAGCACAAAAATAAATCACGGTCAAGCCGATGACCTCATTGCGGCAGATGAATCAAAAATGTACGAAAACAAGCGATACTCACTGTATTTTATAACAAAAACTGAATTAAAACTTTGAAAAACCTTTAAATTATAAATAAATACTGTTTAATTTGTATTTAATTGTAAATTTGTATTTAATTTCGATTAAATTATTTCAAGAGAGCTACCATCTAGTGTTTACTTGAAATGTCAAACAGAAATACAATGACATTGACAGTTATTAAATGAATGTTGCCTTTTTTTAGCATTACGATATACCCCGCGTATATAGGGCCGTTTTCCGAATTGCCAAAACAGTAAAAACGACGTTTCAACTGTTAACGTGGGGTCCGATTTAGTGAGCGCGCCAACATCTGTCCTTAAGTCTGGATTCAACAAGTTAAATATAACCGAACAGAGTATTTTTTGATATAAACATGAGTAGAATCTGTAGTGTAGTCGATGAAGATGGTAAAATATATATGTCAATGCTCATGATGCTAACGATCCGACCCGTCACACGAATATTACCGCACCTGTGATACGCTATGAACACTATATCGACAATTCAGGCCATCTTTTAAAATTATTTTAGTATTTAGAAGTGGTTATTTTATTTCTGTTCTTTTTTTACCTCATAGGTGGCCTGAAAACGTGCGCATATTATGACGATTACAATTTGCACAACGTAAAAAAAAGTAGTGATACATTTTTTGTAGATTATTTTATGATCTACAATTTTTATCTGAGCTATTTTTATGATAAAACTTAACGTATCGCTGAAAATTATGGGTTATAAACAATGATTTATGAGAGTGAGTGTTCTTTTTAAGTTTTAAGTAACATTTATATACTACAAGCTACTCGTATTGTGCTGAGAAATCTTATTTAACATTTAACATAGGTAATATAGTATAGTTTATGAATTTATTTTACATACATTAATTAGAATTATACAATTTATTAGAAAAAGGATCTATGTGGATGTGTATTATTTGTGTTTGTGTGTGTGTGTCTGTGTGGATAGATCTGAGTGACAGTATTTTGAGATGCTGCAATTCCTTAGTTAGCTGTACATGGTCTCTGTTTCAATATAGCTCCATGATTTGATGGTGTTAGATAATATTTTTTTACATTCATATTTAGATTTGGGATATATATTTAGCATCTTATTTATTTTATTGTACATTTTAGCCGATTGGCACCGGAATTGTCTACTTGCAAAAGCTGACCTAGATGTTTCTACTGCGACAACAGTGTGTTTGCGCCTCTTAGATAGTTTGCTAGCATCATATTTTAGGGATTGGTGTATTCTCAGTACAGAACACCGAATATACAATTGCCTGACAGAAAGAAGACCACTAGAAGCATAAAGTTGGAAATCGAAAAGGTTTAAACCACATGACTTTTAGTTGTGTTCTTTGATCCCTCTCGAGCTCGAGGTTTGTTTTGGTGGCACCCCCCCCCCCCAGGCAGGAATACAGTACGTTAAAATTGACTCCGCTAGTGCTGTATATATTTGTTTTAAAAGATTTGTATCGGCTATTTGTCTTAAAGTTTTGAATGTCCATATTAGCTTTCGAATCCTAACCATTACAAGTTCAAGATGCTCAAGCCATGACTTTGTTTATGACACTAGATGAGCAGTCTCCTTTTAGGTTACAGGTGTGTATTTTTATTTCAAAATCGGCAGTGGGTTGAGTGCTATTATATTTAGTGAAGTAGATATAGTTAGTTTTATTAACATTAAGTGTTAATAAGTTACTTCTCAAGCAGCTAGCTATTTTCTCAAGTTCTATTTCCGCACCATTACACACGTTCCTCCCGTAAACACTATAGCCGTGTCATCCGCATAAGAGTATATCTTTCCTTGATCTATAGTCATAGTACATAAACTGTTTATGTAAATTAAATACAAAGTAGGGCCTAGGACACTGCCCTGCGGGTCGCCGTACGTCACTTCGGATCAATCACTGCCATATTGACCTATTTTGATAGCTTGTTTGCGTTGCCTAAGAAAGTCAGTTAACAGTGCAAGTGGTGGTTTTCTGATACCAAAATGTATCCTATTGTAAAAGCGTACACAATGTCCCATAAAAGAATTACGGACTCAATGCAATCGAGTCACAGACGCGCTAAGTGTAAGCTGATTTCTAGTATACATATTATGTACATCACCGATTTTAGTAACAGTCCGGTCAATTTAAACATACGAAACAACACAAATTCTCATCAAGCTGAAAATCAGTAAGGTTGTTGAAAATATGATTAAAAATAAAATTTGAAAGTTCCCCATCTTTCCCTTATATCGAAAAAAAATGTCAAAAAAATGAAATTTTCACAATTTTCAGTGAAACATCAAGTTTTATCATAGAAATAACTCAGATAAAAATTGTAGATCACAAAATAATCTACAAAAAATGTATCAATACTTTTTTTCCTACGAGCCATCGTTTTTGAGATATAACAATTCAAAAAGTTGTACAAATTGCATACGTCATAATATGCGCACGTTTCCAGGCCACCTATAAATGTACTTAACGCGATGAACAACTTTTGAAATACATAAGTTAAACAAAAGATCAGAAAATTGAGTGGACGTGCTTTTATGCTGTAATGGAGTGAGCTTGTAAAGCTTCATGAACAATGTCGAGTGCTGCACGCAATAAAATGCCTTGGACAAGTCACAGAACATGCCGAGAGCATCCTGTGATCCTTTCCACCTTTCATAAGTACTCTTTAACATACCTATACAGACA
>DWMZ01003996.1:0-12145 GCA_018249855.1 Eueides tales michaeli | reverse complement strand
TATAACCCTACAACAAAGATAATTATGTACTGTTTAAAAGTACTTCAAAGTCGAATTCGTCCATTAGTACAAAATCTAAACAGTTAAAACTATTTCAGTAGTTAAAAGCGAGAACAAAGTGATGTATCCCGACCTGATGAAAGATGTGCAAAGATAAAAAAGCTTCAAATATCATTTTTAGCGTACTGTCATAATATACTCAACGTTTCACTACAGAGAAAGAATAATGGTGGGAACCAAGCCACATGTAAAGTCTATGAATTAATAATTTGATACTGAGCCATAAATAATAGAAAACTAAGTAGGCATAATATCACTTTCTAATATTATTATAGCTACATATTAATTTATTTAATATTGATAAAATATTTTGTCTCGTAAGAATGCATTCAGTGTACCTACATTGGAATAGGATATTTAGAAATGTCAATAATAATAATAATTTATTTCTCAAATATATTTTATTCTACAAATACAAGAAATAGAGAAATAAGTATAACATAAGTAAAGGAGAATGAGTGGTAAAGGATGGAAAGATAAGACAATTGTTGAAGTAATTTATATATAGATAGAGAAACATTCATTTCACGTAAAAGAAAAACGTTTCGTAGAAGTAGCCCAAAAAAGAATATTCCAAGACATTCTTTGGCTTAGCGTCTGTCGTCTCTACTAACACAGATGATAGAAATAAAAAATGTTTAAATTTATAATAGGAGAGACGATTTGTTTAAGAAGTTTTCTTTTTACTATACATAGATTTTTACTAATTTAGTTGTAATGATAAAATAGTCTCTTTTTTACTATTCTTTGATTTTTACTATTGTTGAAATATTATGTTAAATATTTAGCTATCCAAGCTCTGGAACATTTAAAGTTTTGTCTATGAAATGATATAACAGAATGTATATAGATAATAAAGTAATGTTTTTTATTGAATAGCAAAATTCATTTATTCTTTGCTTTTAAATATTATGCATTTAGAAAACAAGGACAACGCGTGGCAAAAATAATGAAAACACATATGTAAATATTAATACCTTTGTTTATATACATGATAATAATCACTTCAAAGCACTACGTTATAACTCAAAAGGTTAACTATCTGTAACGTAAACTATTTCAGTGTACACTTAAATTCAGAAGGAAATGGCGACCTTGCCAGAAACAAGCTTGACATTTGCTAATGATGTCAAAGAAAATATATATTAAAGTGACATAAATCAAATATTTAAATATCTTCATTTTATTCTAATTAATTATTACATTTACAGTGATTCTTTTTTTTTAATTTTGATTTTTATTTATATTTCCTTCGTAAAAAATGAACTATCCAAGTTTAAGAAGAAAGAAAAAGTATTCATTACCATGATCGAAGATCGAACGGAGGAGTGTTGCTGTTATTTATAACTTTATATGAGGAAAAAGGGTTTAAAGAAGTGTAAGATTGCGTTATATTGCACAGCTGAACCAGTCTAATTAAGCATCACGCTGTATCCCGCACATGGCAGGGTAGGCAGAGGGAATTTGGTACATAGTGTTAAGACACTGTGACCCTTTCCCTACTCTCCGCCAAATTTGAAGCATTGTATGTTAAGTGACAGAACTTAACGCCGCGCTTTGCCTTGTTACCAGTGCGAAGAAATAAAAACATTAAATATTTAAATTGAAAATATTAAATATTTCATTTCCTCGAGTGGGGATCGAACCCACAATCTGTCGCGTTAAATACATCAGTCATAATACTAATATTACCAATAGATAAAATATGTTATTGCCCGTGTGCAATTTAGTAGGATTATGACCTGAATAATTTTAAATTGCTTTTATATGCTTAATGGAGCAGGTATTTCGTTATAATTGAGTAATTTATTACCGTCTTATAGCAGTTATTAGAGTAGTTTTGATAATCGATAGACAGCCACGAGACATATTATTGTGAAATATATATATATATATATATATATATATATATATATATATATATATATATATATATACGCGATCTGATTTATGAGATTAATTTAAATTGTGTAAAAATCGCAAAAATCGAAGATCTTATCGTATTTAAGTAGATTATTTTTATTTTCTAGTGTGTTATATTAAATAAATTGGAATATAAATATAAAACGTGAGGCAAAAGCTCAAGCGTGTGACTGTAAACGGGACAGGTTGAACCGCCAGTCAACACGCAATGCTTCAAATTCAGCGGAGAGTGGGTAATGGAACGGAGTGTCTTAAAATTAGGTTCCAAGGTTCCCTCTACCTCCCCTGCCATGTGCAGGATACAGCGTAAAGCTGAGCAAATATAAAACTTATATTATTTTGACATATATTTTATGAAAAGATGAGCATGAATAGCTTATCTATAAACACTACTGTCGTTAAGCGGCGGAACTCAACATCGCACTTTGTAAACAGTAAATAGACCGAAAAAGCCTTAATATTTTTACTATTTTTAAAAAAAGAAAGAAAAAAAACTAAATTTAAAAACGTTTAAAAATTTTGAACCCGATTTGAACCCGCGCCTCTTGGAAACCGTCCAAGCGCTCTGACTACTAAGCCATTCGTTCTCACCGAGCTCCGTCGAAACTTTTATACGCTTGTTACAACTTATTTATGTTCTTCATCTCTGTAGGGAGATTTTTACAAATTTCCGCTACCCAAGGACAATTCGTTAGAATTATCGTTTCGACGTCGATCGTCGGCAAGAGAGAATGGACGGTTTCCAAGAGGCGCGGGTTCAAGTCCTGCTTCGTTCAAAATTTTATACGTTTTAAAATTTAGTATTAAGCGCTAATATTCTTATGATAGATAAACAATTTACAACTGAACAATAAAATAAAATAAATAATCTCACCTGTCCTATCATTGTACGTCGACGTCTTCTTAGTATAATTTCCATATCGTGCATTGCTAAGGTCATCTAGAAGGGTATCTAATTCTGATAGATTTCCCCGACCTGCAGTCCTTCCATAGCCAGGGGATTGACTCGTATAGCCAGGGGACTGGCTTGTATAGCCAGGCGACTGAGCGGTGTAGCTTGAAGACTGGCTAATATATGCAGGGGAATGACCGTAGCTCGTATACTTTGATGGTGTTATTTTTTCATGCACCGTTGTTGTGTTTTGGTATGTGGGCTGCGAACAATCATAGTAATTGTTGTAATAAAAATAAGCACATCAACTTTGAATTTAAATTCTACGGTTGCTTTCAATTAAGTAATCATTTTATTTTACGCAGTCAAAGCTGTCGGTGACATTTTTTTGATTAAGCTTGACGCTTGACTTTATGAATATTTAATAGTTCAGAAAAAATGCAGTGTTAACAAAAGCAATCTATGTTTTTAGGCTAAAAGTGCAGAAAACAGCTCTTGTTACAATATTATCGTAAATATGCAAAATCAAAAGACTTCAATTTATTGCTCTTTCAAAACCTAATATAGTCTATTTTAAATTTTAAGTGTGCATTGAATAAGCATTCATAAAAAAAGCGACATCTACATTATCAATGCCGCGTCTATCGTTGGCTGAACTCCAAGACATCACTAGAATTTCCTAGGGTTGACTTGGTGCTAGTTGATACAATTTTGCCACACTAGGTGGCATCTCCCACAAAAATAAGCATTTACCTTAGATAAAAATTACTTAAATATCAATTCATCACGTCTGATAATTACACACATAAATAAATTTATCGGTTTTTCCGAGATAATACAAAAAATGGCCTATGAATATTTACAGTTTTGCTATACAGATGTGGTGCAGAGATACAGCATCTGATATTAATAGTTATGGGTCCGAATCTCACTCGAGCGAAATTTTTTTATGTTCCTCGCTCTCACAACAAGACAAAACTATGCATCCTGCCATTCAACTCACAATGTCTCGATTTTGGAGAATCGATTCATATATCACGTTTATAAATACCAAATAAAAAATAGCTTTATTATTTGCACTTTAACACGTGTTAAGTTGTATATATAAAATCTATGTTTATTAAAAACAGGTGTTCAATAAATAGAAAAAAAACAGCATCTGTTTAACATTCTTTAACATGGCAAGCTTGTATTTATTACAAGCCTACCAATTCTCAACGTTTCTCCATGTATCGCGAAATATGTACCTACATACTTTACTTAGCTTCACGCTGTATTCCACACATGGCAGGGTAGGCAGAGGGAACTTGGGAACCTAGTGTTAAAACTCCGTTCCACTTCCGTTCCCCACTTTCCGCCGAATTTGAGGCATTGCGTGTTGAGTGGCGGAACTCAACGCCGCGTTTTGTCTTATAACCAGAGCGAAGTAAGGAAAATAATAAATATTTAAATTGAAAATATTAAATATTTTATTTCCTCGAGTGGGGATCGAACCCACAACCTGTCGCTTACAGTCACAAGCTTGAGCCGCTGCACCAGGACAGGCCTCATACAAATGTAATAAAAAATATTGAAAATTATATCTCCAAACATTATTTATATGATAATTTGCAATTATATTATCTTTTTTAGATATAGATATTACTTTATAAAGCAATATAACTGATCGAACTTAGAAGTAAGTAAGAAAGGTCAGTCTGTTTATCGATAAAACATAATCTATGCATTAAATACTCAGAATTGAGTATCAGTGATGGCATCACTTTGGAATTTTTAAAGAACATAAATTTTATCGACGCCAACCTAATAAAAAAAATTTGCTCGCAGTTCATGTCTACATGTAGAGTAGAAATTTTCTACTAGAAATATATTGATTAAATTGTTAGTAGTATAACAAAAGTCATATATTTAAAGTAATTCATAATAGGAAATATTTGATAGTGTCTTATTTGGTTTATTTTTTTTATCTTCAAGTCTCAACAAGATTCTTTCGCCTCATCCACCGTTATTAACGTCTTCATACATGTACTCCAAGGGATTCTCATGCTTTATGTAGGACTTTTTCTCTAGTATCATCAATACCGTTTTGTCGAAGGTCTACCGAGACTCCTCTACTAATCTTATCATTAATCTTTTTGGCATTCCTTCATTATCACTTGCTCGACGTGCCCAAAGCACATTCTTTTTCATTCTCACCGTGACATCCTAGCTAGTATCTGCCATTCTGCGTATCTCTTTATTGTTGATTTAGTCAGCTAAACTCAGTAGGACTAAACCATTTATTCAAATATATGATAAGTGTGTAGGTAGAAAAATTTATAAAATTAATAAGTTGAATTTCGCTAGAATTAATCGAATCAAATTTATATGACTCTCTTCCATTTCTCAGTAACTGACAGATAACTCTCAGACGCAACTAAGAACAAAATATACTCAGAACTTTTACATTTCAAAGGTAGGAGGACTAAGAGAAGATTTCTCGAAATTACTACATAACATAATTACGGGTATCGAGTCCTTCATTTATATCAGATTTCCATATACATTTATTAAATACTTTCTGGGGGTGTTAGTTATTTAAAAAGTTGTATGTATGTATAGTGCCTATGAAAAGAATGATTAACTTAACTATCAAAATGGGAACAATAAGTTTCTGATTATTCATAGCATTAATTGTATACATAGCGTTGATCTCTTGTGAAAAATATTTATTTTCATAATAGTTTATTTTAAACACACATGATACTTTGGAATAAATAATTTACATAAATACAAAATATTGTTAAAATATTTTACCTAATTTTTTTTTTTCATTAAATGCAGGAACAAACATAGAAGTGAAATGTGCGTCATGGGGAGTAAGAATGAATGTCACTACAATTTTTTTTAAAAATACATTTGGTCAAAATTCGTTTTATTTTAGCTTCATGCTGTATCCCGCGCGAGGCAGGGTAGGTAGAGGGAACCCGGGAACATAGTGTTAAGACACTCCGTTCCACTTCCGTTCCCCACTTTCGGCCGAATTTGAGGCATTGCGTGTTGAGTGGCGGAACTCAACGTCGCGCTTTGCCTTTTATTACCAGAACGAAAAAATGAAACATTAAATATTTAAATTGAAAATACTAAATATTTTATTTCCTCGAGCGGGGATCGATCCCAGAACCTGTCGGTTACAGTCACACGCTTGTGCCGCTTTTACTCCACATCCCACACATAGTAGGGTAGGCAGAAGGTAACTGAGAACTTAGTTCTTGATACTCCTTTCCCATTATGTTACTTTCGTTTCCCCCGAAAATATAAAATATATCATTTTCTCAAGTGAGAATCGAACCCAACACCTTCACCCTGCTCCACGACATGCTATATTTGAAATTTTAATTTTTGAAATGCACTATTTAAATTTGCCTCAATTTTGCTTATTACTATGTATGTAACTAATTAATTGTGTTTTAACTGTAAAAAGAGATAGTCAAACAGAAAAACCAATCTCATCATCATTTGTGGGTGACAACTTTAAATACGATTAACTTAATTGGAATAAAATACATAATATATGTATACTTTAATGTTAACGAATGCGGACAACTTATGAAAGGCCTCGTAGACAAAATTACACGCAACGTTGACTAATATCAATACGTATGATGTCATTTGTGATAATCTTAACAATTTATAAGTAACTACAGCTTGTTATGAGACATATATTATCATATTAATGACCTGATCTAAGTATGCTTTTAACCTATACTTGGTTATCTGTTCGTGTCATGCTGTTAAAAAAACAAGTTATTTTTAGTTCACGCTGTATCCCGCACATGTCAAGTTAGGCAGAGGGAAATTGGGAACCTAGTGTTAAAACACTCCGTTCCACTTCCGTTCCTCACTTTCCGACGAATTTAAGGCATTGCGTGTTGTGGCGGAACTCAACGCCGCGCTTTTACTTTGTTACCAGAGCGAAGAAATGAAACATTAATTATTTAAATTGAAAATATTAAATATTTAATTTCCTCGAGCGGGGATCGAACAAACAGCCTGTTGGTTACAGTCACATGCTTGTGCCGCTGCGCCACGACAGGCGTTAAATGAGATTCATTTTAAAATTTTGAAAACGTAAGCAAACGTAAACGTATAGTATATATAATAATGGATATGTTACTCACGGTTTAAGTCTTACTTGAATGAAGATTTTTAATTCAAGTAAGACTTAATTTGAATTAAGGTAAACTTAGCACATTTAAACAATAATTACTATTACTTATTTAGAAAAAAAAAATATAAGCGTGAATTACACATATTATGTATGTGTAACATATTTCTTCCAAATTTATTAGTTTTTTAGCATCCCGTCCATAGCTCTTTTACCTGAGCGAGGAAAATATTAAATATTTAATTGCCTCGAGTGGGGATCGAACCCATGACTCTCCGTGTATTGTGCCCCCATACCGCTATAGGCCCCACAATACTAATTCCTTTATCCTTAATAATAATTATTTTTAAAAATTTTGCGTTAGTCTCTATTACAAGTCACCTCATTGACTTGTAATATAAAATATAAAATAAGAAGACATTTTCCTTTCAATTTCAACAGAAAACCAATAAAATTGAGAACAACTATCTTCATTATATATCAAGCACACCGTTATTATACTCACCGAAGCAGGTTTCGCGTAATCCGAGCCAATATTTCTTGAACCATTAATTGAACCGTATCCGGTTGATGTGGGGGAACTGAGGCTGCCTCCGGGCGAGCTCAGACGACCTGGTGAGCTCCCACGCCCTAGTGGAGACGCTGTTCTACCTGGGGAATGTGTTCTGGCCCCTGGTGAACTGGTCCTGGCGCCTGGGCTGCTCACTCGACCTGGATTAATCGAGTTCTGGAGATCTGCGAGTAGGGCATCTGAAATTGATAAGAATAAAAATTAAGTATTAAGATTAAAAAATGTAATAATTAAATATTGATGAAGCCAAAATAGAGCTTCACGTTGCATCCCGCACACGGCAGGGCAGCGCGAACTTAGTGTCAAGACACTCCGTTTAGTTTCGCATTTTGAAAGTTACAAAAGGTTATAACATTTACGAGATTACTTAAACGAGACTGACAACTATGTGACAGAACCTTATAGTTGCAAAAATAAAAAAAAAAAAGTATATTAAAATTTAACCTTTCGTAATTAATTTGAAATGCCCATTTATTAAGAATAATGTAAGCTAAGTTAATGTAATTAAGTGTCAATGGACAGTACAAAAAGAAATAAATAATTTAGGCAAGTCAAAAAGTAAACATGGACCATTTAACTAGTGATGTCACATAAGTAAAATAAATCGAGTATCTTTTAATTGACTATAACATTGAGGTCGCTATTACTCATAATTAACGCAAACATTTCGAATTGTATAAACTAGCATATGGACGAATGGAAAAAAATATTTATTGTCTGCTTTATGTAATATAATGCTGTGTTTCCTTTTATATATAAAAACCATTCCTAAATAGATGTAATAATAATAAAATTGAATACTTTCTCAGTCTTAATCGGCCTTGATGTCATGTTTACCATAAACAAGTTTTATTTCGGGTGAGTTCAACGGCCTCAAAATATCCTTAAATACAGTTAGCAACTAAATACAAACGTAATAAATTCAAAGTTGTAAGGCTTGAGGTGTAAAACGTTATCAGTCAACTGGTAGAGAACCGAGTTATTTATGAGATACCGCACAAGCTCTCAGTTGCAGCCGACTTAAAATTTTACGGTCTTTATAACTAAAACTATCAAAGGCTTCATTCTATTCTTACGAAACTTAAATTAGGCTAAGAGATAAACAAGATAGTTAAATTTTGTTTAAGTATTCTTTGTGATGTTGAAATGAAAGATAATAAATTTAAAAAAAATACCTAGCCCTTCAACAGCTTCGTAGACATCAGCGTAATCCGTTTGTGGTTTCAAATTGGTATGGGTTTTTAATATTTTACCATAAACATCATCGTTGACCGAATAATGAGCTTTAGACATAATTCACAAGTTTCAAATCAACTTATTTAAAAAAAAAAAACACTCTAAATTATTTGATAAATAAAACTGGATCTGTCACAAAATTTCACAAAAAAACATGAAAAAAGTTAGGTATTCTACACAAGAAATTTGCACCCAAACTAAAAGAGCGAGCGACTGTCTTATGGACTAATGCAGTACTGATTCACCTCCGGCGCAGACCGCAAAAATCGCTCACGGCCTAACACATTGTTCACATAAATATTTGGTATTCCTGTTTTCAACTGACTGTAACTGCTAATTTAGACGTTTATCGTGTCATCTTTTTTATCTGTGACATCAAATTGTAAGGTTATTGACCCACAAAATATTTGTAAACCTAATCTATACCACGCATCACATATTTCTAATATCTAAGTTATTTCCTAAAACATATCACTAAAACAGCCTTGAACTATTCTATAGCTTCTTAATATAAGCTATTATATTATAATTTATTTTTAAATCATTTAATTAACATATCATTATATCCCATGGCTTTATATGCTTAAAGGTATAGCAATCAATGGACGCTGACGCCGTCTTGATAATGAAGAGGCGTCATAGGGTGACGCGTACTTTGCGGAATTCGTCTCGCTTGCTCTCAGGCTTAGACTATAGTATAGAATTAGTATGTTTGCTGTGTATCGAACGGTCACCTCTACTAGTGCGAATCGAAATAAATTTAAACTTTCGATAAAGCCTTTGAAATCAATTCGATTTTGTAGCTTTCATTAGTACATTACCTTCATAGTATTTTACTATGAAGGAAATTTATTGAAAAATCTTAACAAAAATGTGTAATGGATCAAATAGAATCGATTCTATGAACTTATTTTAATCTAAAATATTATCTGGTAAGTAATGTTTCAATAGAAACTAATATATAAATATTAAAACTAATACACGTTCTTATAACAACACTATATCATGGCAAAATAAGGATTTTATTAGAAGAGTCTTTGTAGAGGCAAGAGACGAAATGTTTTTCTCAAGAAATAAAAATAATGACAGAGCGCCTGTTTATATGTGAATAGCAAACTAACGAGAAAATGCGATTGCAAAACATTATATATCAGCATTGCGTTTTAAATTATTGTCACAGGCATTGCGTTGTTTAAATTATTGTATTTTAAATTAGCAAGTTAAGTAGATTAGAATTTTGAAATAAACATACATATAAATCTTTCGCTAATATTAAAACGAGGAAATATATAAATAATGTAATCATTTTTTCGACCATCGCGTTTCGTTTGTAGAAAGATTATTTTCAAAATATCGAACACAGATCAGCTACTTAGAGTATCGCCACGTCGATTAATTATTTTAACCTGTCGGTTAAATTTTTCGTCTGTTTTTCAGAGCCTTAAAGGCTGCTCTCAGAAACGGCAGATTTAAATGCAGAATCACAGCAACAGCAATCACTATTGTACTTTGGCAAGCTTCCGTCAACATTTATTGTTTGTTTTGTTCAAATCAGTTGATAAATTAAAAAAAAATACGTCAATTTAAAATATTTAGTTCGACAAAATTGTTACAATATTTTTATTAATTTAGTCGAAATTGTAGTTTTTAATTTTAAAAGGGCAGGTCGCTAGTTTTGTTTATAAGTTTGCAAGCAGGAAGTCTGTCTGGAATTATTGCTCTAACTCTAAATATACAGATAGAACCACGAAGTATAATTTGAAAGTGATGATGACGATGACTCCATCCAAAAAAAAATACTAGGCTTTAGAAAATAAAGTTATTTATGCAAACAAGTAATCATTTCGTACCAATGTACTTATTTCATACCAATTAGATTTAACGAGGCAGCATCAATGACGCTTTAAGAAGTACCTGCTTATAATTCTATGTACAACATTTTTGGTTCTAAATTTAGGCAAAACTATAAACAAAGTCTTCAAATTGAAAGGTTCGCGGTGCGAACGCTAACCGCAAGGTTATCTGCAAGTTGACACTACTTGATACATCGTGCTTTATTTCATTAGGCAATGCATCAATTGTCACACTATATCACTTAATGATAAATCAATAAGAAAGTCTAGCAATTCAATTTAGGTTTTTAAACGTAGAAAAATAAATAAAAAATAAAAAAAATAGAAAGAAACATGTGACATTATAGGAACCTGCTTTATTACTATTAGCAATAATTGTCTTGAAAGACGACGTTGAGTTCTGCCACCAAACAAGCAATGTAGGGAAAGATAAGAAAGTAGGAGGGAAAGTAGTGTCTTAACACTGTGTACCCTCTACCTACTCCTGCTTGGGTAATAGTACTACGAAAATCTAAATAATTCTTGTTAATATAAATATTTCTCGTTTTTTTTTCAAAACAGGTATTTTAGTGACCATTCATTTATTACACTTCCCCGTTTTGAGAGTTAAAAACAATGTTACCACAACAATCGCATATGGCATGTCCTTCCTGTATCTTGTCGATGGTACACGATTTGTGTATTGACATCATTTAATATTTCTATGGTAAAAACTAAACATTTTTTAAGTTCCTAAATAATCATTGTCAGATTGTTATCTTAAAAACATATATTAGTTATCTTAAAAATATTCTAAATTCTTGAGGCCTTTCATAGTGCAGAGGCGTACTGTAAACACGACATGTAAGTTCGATCGGCGCTGGAGAAAATGGAATGGAATTGAATGGAATGGAATGGCGCTGGAGATATTGAAAAAAATATTATAAGGGACTTTTATAAATGCAATAGGGCCAGAAATTTTTAAAATTTTTATCTGTTAATATATATTATCGTTTGTCTATGCTTTTGAACGGGCCAATCTCAGAAACGGCGAACCAAATTTAAATGCAGTTTTCAGTATTATATTTTGGCAGCTTTCACTCAACATTGATAGTGTATTTTATCTTAATCAATAAAATAGTAGTTAATGAATAAAAAGACTACGTCAATTTAAAAATATTTAGTTTGCTACAAAAGAAATATTCAATTTTAGTTTTCAGTGTAGATATTGATTTTATCTTCAAAGTGATAATGTTAGAAGAACTAAATAATATTGTGTAATTACTAAATACTTTTATTTCTTCGCTTTGGTAATAAGCTGTTCCGTTATTTAGTTAAACACTATTTTTTTTTAATAAAAAAGACAAGGCGAACGAGCGTACGAGTCACCTGATGGTGAGTGATCACCGCCGCCCACGGCCCCGTGTAACAGCACGGGAGCTACAGGTGCATTGCCCGCGTTTCAACACACAATACCTCAAATT
>DWMZ01003995.1:0-12145 GCA_018249855.1 Eueides tales michaeli | reverse complement strand
GTGTAGGTAGGCAGAGAGAACCTGGGAATCTTGTGTTAAAATATTCCATTCTTATTAGAACAATTTAATTCTCCACTTTCAACCCATTTTTCTAGGGTATTGTATATTGAGCGGCGTACTTGTACCTACTATTCTGTGTATCTCTTCATTGATGCAATTAGCTAAACTGACTCTGCATATTCTACAATGATTGCATCTCCACAGTATTGATCTTACTTATATTCTTCTTCGGTAGTTCCCATGTTTCGCTGCCGTACAACAGCATCGGTACCAATGGTACATGTGTACGGCCAAACGCAGCTATGCTGACGTTTCGTCATCAGCAATACAGTTAAAGCACCGTTAACTCTGTTGCAGCAATGCGCCTTTCCACATCCTTTTCGCCATACTTCCCAGGCATTCCATTTTTTCTTCATTTCTTTCAAATATCAGAACTTTTGTCTTATCGCATTCAGGCTTAGATCATAATTTGTACACTCTTCTACCAGTACCAGAGTGGTAACCAATGCCTGTAACTCGTTTTCTGATGATGCAGCAAGCATCATCTGCATACAGCAGATAATTTATATTTAAATTACCTACTTTCGCTCCCCTGACAATTTATTTCACTCCTTGAAGACAGCTAACCAAATTCAAATTGAAAAGCCAGGCTGACACGGCGCAACTTTTTTTTAACACCCGATTGGATGTCGAACCGAGGCGATATGTCAGCTCTTACTTACACGCAGGCTGAGTGATCCCTGTAAAGAGACTTTACAGCCTGCAGCAATGATCCACTCACGTTGTACTGTGGCAGTATCTCCCATAATCTTTTTCTTACAACCCTGTCAAACGCCTTTTTTCCGTGGGTCTCCCACAACAGTCTTTCTGATATATCTTGTATAAAGTTTATTACCCGAGCTATACAAACTGATGGCCCTATAGCTTACGCAGTCTATCTGTGAACCTTCGCCATTATACATAAGCACGATGATCGCACCAGCCAGCAGACAGTCGTCTGGGATCTGCCCCAATTTTGCAGCACATATTACACAAAACCAGAACTGATCCAAGACGCACGGCCCACCATATTTGATCATCTCGACAGTAATTCCATCTGCTTTTGCTGCCTTAACACATTTCAAACTTCGTATTACACACTAAACTTCTTTTATACTGATTTCACCATAGTCTACATCAAGATTCAGCTGAAAAGCTTTGTGTTTTCCCAAAATTTGTTTGTTGAATTGTTCGTTTTTCTGAATTTTCACGATTTATTTTTACACATTCATTTACTTAGTGTTTTTACAGCTTATACTCTTTCTTTGTTATTTCTCTCATACTTCTATCTATACCTGAGGTCTCCTGCCATACTTGCTTCTTTCTTTCTACTTTTTCACTTTATCATCCCACCATTTATAGCACTTGTTGTTAACATCTCTTTTCCCTTTATTATATATATCTTCCGCCACTGCCGTTATATAATTTCTAATGCTCTGCCAGCATACTTCAATATTTTCATTTCCAGACTCACATCAGTCTAACTCTGATCAGTGGATCTCGAAGCTTCAAGCTCCTTATATGATTATTCGGTGCCAAGCTTGAACAACTAGTGTGGCTGCGCCAACCAGCGAACAGATCCATTATTCTAGCTATGACTAGATGGTCTGTTCCCAGATCAGCACCCCTAAGCACCCGCGTTTCCACAACTTGGCTTTGAATACGCTGATGACTAGGAATGACTTAGGATAGTACTAATGCATATGTCAAGAGGTCACTCCAAGACAAGTTAAGCTGAAAGCCACTATTTACTCAGTTCCTACATCCCAACGTCTTGTGTATCACTACAAAAATATTTACTGCAAGTGGTTGTGAGTTCGATTCCCATTCAGATTAATGAAATATTACTCGTATATGTGTCTTTGCTCTGGTAACGAGGAAAAGCACGGTCTTGACTTCCGCTACTAAACATGGTTTAAGATTTTGGCAGAAAATCTATAACGGAAGTATATAATTAAATGAAAACGGAGTGTCTTAACGGGATACATGTGGAATAAAAAAAAATATCACTTTAGTGATGTATTTTACTCTTCGCTGTATGCGGCATATAGCAGGCCTAACCTATTTATCCCCACGCATTTTCCAATTTGTGATGTATGGCGTGGTTTGGCGGACCCCGACGCTGCGCATTATTTGGTTTCCATATCATTTCCATATCAAGAAATTAAAACAATTAATGCTCTCTACAGAGATTGAACCAACAACTGTCCCGTTTACTATCAGACGCTGCACTGTAGATATTTAATTAAAAAGAGCTTTCACTTAAGATAAATGTTTAATAATACAAAAACATTTTTTCATCGACCATCTCAATACATCTGCCTTTGATCAGTGAAAAAGAATGGATTTTCTTGAAAGATTTAAATTTCAGCGATCAGATGCAAGCTTATGTTTGAAAATGTTTTGCTAATGAGATTTGGGATAAGATTTATTATAATGAGTTTTAGGAAAATATAAAAGGTGATTAAAAAATATATATTTTTTTTATAGAAAACTGAAATTTTATATTTTATTTTAAAATATGTTAAACAGCAAAAAGTGTAAATCAATATTTAGAACATTTTTTACTCATGACCAAATATTAAATGTAGAGTGGCGCCACTTTTGCCAGATCTGAAATAAAAATAATTTGTTTCATCGAAAATGGATCTATACCATACTGTAAACGCGTTACAGTCAGTCAACTTCCCACAAATTTCACAAGTTATTTGAAATAATTTATTAATAAGAATAAATTTTCTAAACCTTTATATAAAAAATAAAAGTACAATGTACCCAGTGTTCGCAATCCACAATGCAATAACAGAATGTCCCGTAAAACCTTTGCTTTATTAGAGCACTAATTTGATTCCATGTCCGCCGCCGCACTTCAATGAAAACTAAGCTGAAGTAATACTATTCAATTAAACGACGATTACGCGATTATTTTTACTTTTGTTCTTTTATTTTTTTAGTACGTTTATTTAGAACACTTTGTATTCTTTGAATTTTGTGCAGTGTTGAGTTTCGCTATCATTATTTGAAAATTGGACGAAGTATGATGAACGTCGTGTGTTACCACAATTACCCTGGTAGTTGCGGTATTTCACGACGTTCCAACGGGGGAACCCTACTAGTAACTGTGTTTTAGTACTCGTAGTTAGTCCCCTTGTCCCTTTGTTATATGTGAGACACAACGTGAAGGAATATTTGTGTAGAGATAATATAGAAATCTCTATATTTTTGACAAGTTAGGAGAAGAATCATTTGGTTTACGTAATTTTCTCTGGAAATACCGTCATTGATTATGGCTCTGACTGTAAGAGTGACTTGTTCTAGGTTCGATTCTCAGTTGAAAAAAATATAAAAACATTCATTTCTTCACGTTGGTGCGATAAAAAAACTAGTTCTATCTGCTTACTATACGAAATAGATACAAACATTAACTACGTGATACAGCGTCGATGACGTCTTGCCGTAAAACGCTCTGCTACAACACGTTTAAAGCAAAAGTAAAATATATGAAATTAATACTTTTGCGGTATTGAGGTATATTGGTTTGTTTTATAAAAATCTTTTAGAGCAAGTAATGATAACACATTGTAGAACAGCTAAAAAATTATATGATTAATTGACGGAAAACTGTACTAAACTAAGTTTTTGCAAATTATTTAACTATATTTTTATTTAAGTGATTTTCACAAAATAAAAAATATTTTGAATCTGAGATGCTGCGTTGAGTTTCGCCACCAAACACGCAATGCCTCAAATTCGGCGGAAAGTGGAGAATGGAAGTGTAACGGAGTGTCTTAACACTTAAGTTCCCAGGTTCCCTCTGTCTACCCTGCCATATGCGGGATACGGTGTGAAACTGAAAAAAAATGAAATTATATATCTGACTATATTTTATTGATCTGACACTATTAACTTTAGAGTAGTATTTATTAGTTTAAAAATTTACTATAAAAAGGTTTTTTGCACTTTGTAAATGTGTATAATAAAAGTTAAAAGAAAGGTTTTTTCTGCGAATATTTTCATAAAATTATGAACACATTGCTATAAACATTATATGGGACCTCTTGGTAAACATTAATACGTTTTATTATTTTTCTTGAGTTCTACACTTTTCTATATGCATAAAACAATAAAAAAAATGATGAAACAACTAAAATTAGGTTTTTAAAATTTAAAATCTCTACCAAATTATATGTAGTAAGATATCATAATTATATACATTGAGGTCATTCGTAGCGCAGGAGCACAAACGTGAGACTGTAAACGCGACAAATTGTTGGTTCCATCTCCAGTCCAAGAAATAAAATAATAAATATTATCATATCTTTGCTCTGATAAAGAGGCAAAGCGCAACGTTGAATTCCGCCACTAAATACGCAATGTCTTTAGAATTTAGCGAAAAGTGGGTAACGAAAGTAAGCAATGGGTACGATCTTACCACTAGGTTCCTAGGTTCCCTCTGCCAACCCTGCTATACATATACGTAACATATATGTTAGGTATAATACTCATGTCATGTATATGTTCCTTATTACTCTTTATAAACTGAAAAACATCCATAACGTCGACGTTGTCTAATATCATTACACAATCATCACAGGCTTTCGCCTGAAATAAGTTCTTCCTACATTACGTACACATGTAATTCAATCGCGCTTACGCGTTAGGTCAAATCTTATTAATTTTGCACCATATTTAATTACTGAGGAGGGTGAATGAGCTAAATATGTAATATAATAAGCATGGGTTGGTATATTGTACTCTTTTATGTTTACTAATTAGATAGCAACCTCCGGTGTAACGTTTTCGCTGTGAATTTTAAATAGATATGACCCTGTCATTATATTTTTATATATATATATATATATATATATATATATATATATATATATATATATATATATATATATATATATATATATATATATATATATATATATATAGGCGATTAAGCTTTTAGGAATAGCAAAATCAGTAAAAGTGACGTTGAGTTGCACCCCTCAAAACACAATGCCTGAAATTCCGTGGGAAGTGGGAAACGGATGTAATAATGTAATAATAATAATATATATTTCTTTATTTACAAACAACCAAAATTACAGTTTTGACATTCAAGAATAAAAGAAAAACTAAACAAAAAAAACAGGTAAGGTAAAAATTACAAGAAAATCGCTTAAATGTCGCGGTATGTGTCTTAATGAAACACTAGGTTTCCAAGTTTCCTCTGCGTATACTGCCATGCGCGAAATATAGTGCGAATCTGAAATATATTTGCTGATTTCGATTACATAATAATTTGGATAGTTGAATAGTCTATTTATTTATTAAGCTTTTAGGAATAGCAAAATCAGTAAAAGTGGCGTTGAGTTGCACCCCTCAAAATACAATGCCTGAAATTCAATGGGAAGTGAAAAGGATGTGCCTTAATGAAACACTAAGTTTCCAAGTTTCTTCTGTGTATACTGCCATGCGCGAAATATAGTGCAGATCTGAAACAAACAGGATAAGTTGATGACAGATTGGGTGATGACGGTAGTTAGAAATACGTAAAAGATATAAAAAAATGCTTTTTCTTGGGTAATCTAAAGAGTTACGAGTACTTGCTGATTTCGATTACAAAATAATTTTCGGTTGGATAATTTACAAGCTGTCTTTCATGTTAATCATTTTGAGGAATAGATATGTTTTCCTCTGTATTTGTGATAAAAATTCTGTTCTTTTTTTCTTTTTTCTTATGGAAAAGACACGGCAAACGAGCGTACGGGTAACCTGGTGGTAAGTGATCACCGCCGCCCACGACCCCGTGTAGCATCAGAGGAGCTACAGGTGCGTTGCCGGCCTATAATATGGATGTGCACCGGGGCTCGGCATTACCCAATGCGAAATGCAGTGGCCAAAGCCGCTACTTAACGCCGGTATTAGATGCCGGGAGTGCTAACAATCCGGTCGAGTCTGTCCATGCGCGTTGCCATTGCTGACAACGTGACTCTTCCACACGTACTTAAGTCGCCTCTTACAACACCACCAGTCTCAGAGTGATCCTATTCTAAACCGGAATCATACGGCACTGTTTCATATTTTTTAAGTTAAGTTCAATCTATAGGAAATATATAATAAAAATGATCTCCATTTCTTTTGAAGCGATTGAACCCATAATCTTATGCCCTATTTCTAGAGACTTCTCCACTAGACCGGACAACGGTCCTCAATAGAAAAGTTTTTCTATATGAAATTTCTATATCAATTGCGTGCCTCCATAATGCTTATACAAATAAATTTAACGTTACATGACGTAAATTAGTAATCAATTTATAACAAATATACGCTCGTTCTCATATAATATTTACGGAGAATATTTTTTATTCTCATTTGCACTAACAAAGCGACAAAAGGGTACGTTCCCATTTTATACCTTTCTCAACTCATAAATGCTTACTAGCTTTTTATCGTTTTTTAGGATTCCGTATTGAAAAAATATTAATAAAATTATTACGGTTAAACATTTAATTAGTCATATAACTGACAGTATAAATTTATTTGGCTGCAAGTAATGTTTAAGCGCTATGTTATTCGTAGATTGACACAGCGTTTGGCTGTAAATGTCATGGTTGTGGATTCAAATCTCACTTGAATAAATTAATTATTTTTATGTAATGTCTCGAAAATGGGGTGGAAACTGGGGAACAGAGTGTTTTGACAATAGAATAACTATCTTACTACATATATACAAGATATTGCGTATACCTAACAAAAATATATATGCTACTTTAAAAATTTTAAATAATTATTATATGTTATAAATTGTAATTACTGATGTAAAAAAACAATGAGTAAACCAACCAACAATTAAATATAAAAAAAAATATTTTCTATAAAAGCACTTGTACAGAACCTCTTATATTAAATGAGCTCCTCTCACTCACCTCACTTTTTTTACTTTTACCTTTCCATACCGAATCGTATTCATATGGCATAAAGTACATGTTTGTTGACCAGACTAGGGAGACCCTTGTTCGAATGTTTCTTCATACAAATAACTCCCACGTGTTCAATTGGCAAAGATCAACGTAAGCTGGATAGCATTTTCACGGGAAAAAGGTTGGGACGACCCTTCCTCTAAGCGTTTTAGGGGAACCCGAAAGATTAGCAATAGACGTCCTTAAAATGTATTGTCGTAAAAATGGAAATGTCTCCATAGTGGCATAGTTGGATAGTGTGTTTACGAAATGATCGTAGGTTTGACTCTTATTTGGGAGAATGTTTATATTTAAACACTAGTGTCCCGCCAACAGCTTCGCCCGCTTGAATTATACTTATCTCAATTACTTTCTTGTTCTAATAATATTAACACTTTTTAGACAATATCTATACATTGAAAACTGCATTTAAACTCCATTTCTGGTCAGCCGTTTCTGACATTAGCTATTTTTTATTAAAATCACTATTTTGGAGATTATTACGTATTAATTTATTAATAAACGTCCCGTTCTAGTTTTCTTTTAATTTTCAGACAGTGGTCAGTTGCAGATTTATTATAAATATAGATAGAATGAATTAGTATATTTATGTTACATTTTATGACGTAAAAATGTGTATTGTCTCATAATAGAAAATGAAATACATTTCATAAATAACTAAAATTCTACTGAGTGAAACTTATTTAATTGAGTTAAATGTCGCATTTAAAGCGATAAAAGTTTATGATAGTTGAATTGTTTTTTTTTTTTCAATACATTGATTAAATATATAACATAACGATATTTGCAGGTTCGATTATCACTCGTGAGCATAATTATAAGATCCACCACTCAAAAAGCAATATCTCCAAAATTAAACAGGAAATTGGGATCGGAGTGTCCTAATACTATATTAATTCTGCCTACCCTGCTGAGATACAGCGTAGAGCAAAAAACTGAAATACGAATAATTCTATTTAATAGTATACAGAATTCATGTATACTTAAAATTAGGGATAATAAAAAAAAACTCATAAAAGTTCTTATAGGCATATTTATTTTCATTACATCAGTTCTTATCAATAAATATATACAAAACCTCAAATATCACAATTAAATTAGCAATACATAGTCTAGTGATGAATAAGTAGTAGTTATATGATTGTTATAGTTATTGGTGATTGCTTGGTGAAGAAAAAGGAAAAATGATCATCACATCTAACAAGGACATGAAACGTGACCATAAGAACGACCGATTTGGGTTCGATTCCCACACAGAGGAAGAAATAGTTTTTTTTTTCCACGCTCTGACAACAAGGCAAGGCGCGGCGTTGAGTTTCTCCATTCAAGACGCAAGTGGTAATTGGGTAGAATATGGGGAACAGAGAGTGCTGACACTAGGTTCCCATGTTCCCTCTGCCTACCCTACAAATTTCCATGTTAAGAAATTTTGTTCTTATTTGCCGTCTAAATAATGTCTCAAACGTTTAAAGTTAATCTTGTAATTGTACTCACAACTTTTTCAAAGTCAGACGTCTCACTGCACCACTACAGCTTCAATCATAAATAAATATAAAAAAAAAAAATAGTAATAGCAAATGATCGATTCATTCGCCATTTGCCTTCATAGTATTGGAATTACGTATTTTACCACACTTTTTATGTTCACGAAAAACGTTGGGTTTTTTCACTGGCGTAACGAGATTAACCTTCGTCGTAACGAGGGGTGTATACTGTACAAATTTTGACGATCAAACCTCGCTTTGGGGTCCTGTTACTTTTTAGCTGTCCTATTTTTTTATTTAATTCTTGCCGTTTTTTACGCAGAGTATACGAAGTGATAAAACATTACGATTTTGGTTATAATAAAAATTTGTATACTGAGAAGCTTAATTTTTAAATTTATATACGATATATGTAAATGCTATAGTATATATATCCATCAAACATCCAGTTAAATATGTTTCATTTCAAATTTGTAATAATCTCGACAATCAACGTGTTAATTTTTTTTTAAATTAGATGTTATTGATGACAAAATATGAAAAATAAATTTTACATTTTTTCCCATATTTCAAAACATTATATATTTTAAAAAAAATAATTATTAAATTTTTCATCAGCAATAAACTCACAACCTGTCGCTTTACAGTCACACGCTTGTCCGTGTTCCACTACAGGCTTCCAAAGAACGAAAGTGATATGAAAAACGTATTTGAAACTAGTTATACAAAATAGTTAAAATTAACTATAAAACATAATAATAATTACGGCACCATAATAAAACGCAGTATAATTGTTACAAGAGCGTAGTGACAGTGACAGATCGTAATGGGCAGCCCTAAAAATCGAGGACCTTTTTCCATAACACGATAAAATTTATTTTTATTTCTTTTTTTTTTGTGAATGCCTATCTCTTTTTTAGCGAATGAAAAAATGAGATTGCTTACAAATGCAAATATTACAAACTTACAAATATTACAAACTAGCGACATGCCCGTGGCTTCGCCCGTTTTAATTTACACAATTTTATTCAGTAATTTCAATTTCTTTCCAGTTCTGACGAAGTTATCACTTCTAAGAAGATATCTACACTCTAAAAACTAAACTTTTTTCCAAATTAATAAAAGAATACAGCATTTTGTTGACCTTATTATTTTAAATTGGCATACCTTTTTTATTTTTTAAGCAATTTAAGTAAAAGACTAAATGTTAAGTTGAGGTTGCATAATAAAATATTGATCTTTTAATTCTATATAGATCTTAAATATTGTTCCTTAGGTTAGCGCATACAAACGCTCAGACAGACAAAAATTTTAAAAACCCTTATTTTTGGCCCTATTACTTTAATAAACAGACCCCCCCTAAAGAGTTTTTTAATATATTTTTTGTACATAGGTACAGACATTGAAGAGTTACGGATTGTACAAATATACGAGTATAACCCAAAAAAAATTAAACGAAAGAAGCCGCCATTGGGTTGATAGTATTAAATATTAATATTATATTTGTTATGACATGATTAACGTAATTTTTGCATGGCTGAGGGTTATTTATGTATGAAAATTGTAATATAATCACTTTTAAATTAATTTAATGCATATTAAAATGGCATCATTTTTATTTCCGAAATGATTACGAATACTTTTTGATATAAGATAATAGTGTAATAATTCATTTTACTATCGTAGGATAGTGGAATGGAGACACAAAGGAGGATTTAAACCGGTAGCTGTAGCTCACTTAATTCAATTTTCGTTTATTTTAAAAATATCTATATATTATTTTAAGTAAAATGGCAATATAAAAGAAAACACTTCACTTTTCATTCACCAAACAGTCTCTCAATGTTTTTCGAAGCAATTCCTAACAGTACATACACTATACAAATTGTAAACATTAATCTCAAATAATATTTACACCCATCTATGTGAAAAGTATAGAAAATTTTGCACAGAAACGCTATTAAGATATTTCAACATTTATTGCTATTTACAGTTCACTAGAAATGTGGTAATTAAAATATGTTATAAACTATTCTATAAGAAAATGAAGAATAAGAATGATATAAAATGTGTAGTATCTATATCTGTTTTCTAGTTTAAATCTTATTTTTAAAACATACAGCATTATATACAGCAAAAATACAAAGTTATATTTTGTAGATTATGTGACATACAATTTTCATATATTACAAGAGCAGCTTTTCTCTTATTAATTTGATAGAATGTTCACGCTCCTTCCCGCATTTCAGGATAATCAGGGATAATCTAGTGTTAAGAGACTCTGTTCCCGCGAATCCGCTTGGTTTTTGAGACATTGAGCATTAAATTGTAGAACTCAACGTCGTACTCCGTCTTCTAATAAATAAATAATTCTCCTGAGTGGGTCTCGAACCCACACCCTCACGTTTATAGTCAACCAATGCTTCACTGTGCCGAGACAAGCGACGTTTAATTTTATCGACTTGTTTGATTTTTTATATAATTTTCTATAAATACATATTAATATTGTAAATAGGAATGTAACGGAATGTGAAACAAATGAAATACAAAGAATACTATCATTAACACTACATAGTTCAAAATATATATTTTTTAATTTTTAAGAATTAGTAAGAATTATGGATTATTTTTATATTGTAATATATTAGAAGGATGAATTGTAACAATTATAGTATACTACAGTAGTTATTTCATAGTAAATATATATTTTATTTGGATATGGGAGTGTATCCTTCATTGAACTACAAAGACATTAAACAATGTTAATGCTTAAAATAGAATAAAATATAAAGCAATATAATGATATAATAAAAGCAATTTTCTGTCACCGATTGACTGGTATAAAAAAATACTGGATTTAAAATGATGATATTCAGTGTATGTTATGTAGGTATGTAAAGGAGTATAAGGGATTCTTTATTTTACACCTTAAAGTTCACTCTAACAAAATTTTATATATTTTAGGAAAGATGCTTAAATAGAAATAAAAAATAGACTAAAATATATTTAATTGTAATTTACTTACTATGTTATTACTATACAATGTTTACGTATGAAAAAAAATATTAATTTATAATCATTTTCAAACAAAATATTTTTTTTTTCAAAGATAATATCATAAATATTAACTCAGATGAAATTATTAAAACTTACATGTATGAAATATATCATTCTTAAGAATATTCAAGTAGAAAAAAAAAACAATAAATTAACTAAAAAGTAATAATATACTTTGTTATTTTTGTTGTTTTTCATTTTTCTTTTCTTTTTTATACAATTATATACAAGCGAGCGCACTATAAATGGAAAACGAAGCTACGGGTGGCTAGTTAATCAAATAATTATTGAAATAAACATATTTTTGTCTTGCTTTACGGTGTATCTTAGTGCTGTACCTATAGTGAAATTGAAAACGTAGAGTTAAGACACTTCGTACCATTCTCCACTTTCCGCCGAATTTCAGGTATTGAATTTCGAGTAGCGGCTCCATGGTACGAATGTTGCCTTATTTTATCAGAGCGAAACCTGGATATAATTTCAATATTTTTTTTTATTTCCAAGTAAAATAATATTATTTGAGCTCCTTAAAAAAATACAACCGTTCTCGTGACACAAATATTGACGAAGGAAATTGCTAAGATTAAGTTGTTG
>DWMZ01003994.1:0-12146 GCA_018249855.1 Eueides tales michaeli | reverse complement strand
GATAATTAGAATTATCATTTGGCAAGAGAGAATGCTATTTATTAAATATTTTTACTATTTTTAAAGTGTTATTCCACACTTAGGAAAGAAAAATACTAAATTCAAAAACGTATAAAAATTTGGACGAAGCAAATAAGTTGTAAGAAGCGTATAAAAGTTTCGACGGAGCTTGGTGAGGACGGATGGCTTAGTGGTCAGAGCGCTTAAACGGTTTTCAAGAGGCGCAGGTTCAAATCCTGCTTCGTCCAAATTTTTATACGTTTTTGAATTTAGTATTTTTCTTTCCTAAGTGTGGAATAACACTTTAAAAATAGTAAAAATGTTTAATATTAGCTCAAGATTTTAGGGTAAATCCACACTACAATGCAGGACACGCACCGCCGCTCGTCTGAAATAAGTTGTTAGATTATTAAGGATAATATGAAATTAACAATAAAACAGACAGATTTTATTAACATTGCCTGTTTTTTTGTCTGCATTTTTTTCACAAAATTCCCGTCGTGTAAAAATTTACCCTATATATAGATGTCAAATTCAGCTTTACGCTTTAACCCGTTCTTAGCAGGGTCCATGGTAGGTACTTTCCGCTGAATTTGAAGCCTTGCTTGTTGAGATGCGAAACTCAACGCTACGCTTTATCCTTTTTTGCTTGTTAAAGCGAAGAAAAAAAAACATCAAATATTTAAATTCAAAATGCACATACTTGTGTAACCCTACGCCACAACAGATCTCTAGATGTAAAATACCTCAACATATTCTATTAAATACAACAATTTGTCACTGTATCACTGTAAACGCGACAAGTTTTGGGTTCAATCCCCATTCGATAAAATTAAATATTTATTTTTTTCAAATTAAATAATTATATGTTTTTATTTTTTTCGTTCTGGTAACGAAGCAAATAACAGCGTTGAATGTCCCTACTCAATTCGAATGCCTTAAATTCGGCGGAAAGTGTGAAACGTAATCTCATATTGATGGATTGGCGAAGAGACCGAGCTCCGCAACTTTTGCGGTAAACAAATCGAATATTATCTGACGTGGAAACAGCTCGCCTTGTTTACTTTAGCTACTTTCACAGTACTAGGTCCTTTGGCATTTAACTTTTAATACAATGCTTATATATTATTTTTTAACATGATTTAACATGATTCAATTCAAAATATTCTTCATGTAAAGAACAACGAGATAATTATTTATGGTAGGTAGAATTTTTCATTAAAAAACTTCATATCTTGAGTTGGCTTGCAGATAACTAGAGAAGCACCGAATCTTTTAACAGAATAGACTTAGTTATTTCACATACAACCTTAAATTAATACATCAACAGTCCATTCATTAAATCTTTCCATTAAAACGGTAATTTTAATTGCGGCTAATTTCTGCAGTACACACTCTTTGAGACATATTGCAAAGTGGCGTGCTCGTTGACACTGAGTCGTGCCTTGATTTGTGTTAACTATATTGGACAAATTGGTCGGTAATGGTTTTGAATTTTATAAATAAGCTAATTTTCCTGTCTTTTTAGCTAAAGCATTTTAAACGTAATGCGTTAGCTAAAAATATATATTAAAATATGTTGTAAAAATCGCTTCTGATTTGTAACAATACATATACACGTCTATGAAAATATATCCACGTGTTTACCGACATATTTTCATTCATGTTGGTAATGATGAAAAAATAATTTAGAATTTTTATTAAGAAAAGTTTGATAACTTGCTGTTTTTCGTAGCGCAAGGGCACAAGCGTGCGATTGTAAACGCGACGCGCGAGGATGTGAGTGTGATCCTCACTAGAGAAATTGAAGTATTTAATATTTTCATTTTTAGGAAGAAACAAAGCAAAAAATGGAGTTACTTATGCAACACGCACGTTTAACGGAGAGTGGAAAAGAGAAGTGTCTTAATAGGGACGGAGTACCTTAACACTAGGTTCACAGGCAGACAGGTACTGCCTACCCTATTATATGCGAGTATGATGCTAAAAATGCACTCATTTTGTCTAAAAAGAAGTAATAAATAAATAACAAATATAATTAAGTTTGTATTTATTTTTTTAATGGTGTATTTATAAATGTTTATTTTTCTTGGTTTCCTCACGGAAAGTACTTTTTAGACTATAATTAGGCGGTGAAATTTATATCAAAAGTCTGAAGTGATCTTATATGGGTATATCCTTTACTTAAAAATTAACAAAAAAAGACTCAAAATTAAATACTAGGCATTTGATATAAATGGCACGATATAAAAGACGCCCGCCTCGTTTTGTTTATCACCACTTTGACGCGAGCTAAGAAAGCTGCAAGAAATTAGATCGTGCCGCTGTCGGTCTGCAGACGACTTCCTCTTTGAAGCTTCATTATATTTTAGTTTTTACTGAATATGAAAAACGTTTTATGATTGTATTTATATAAACGTTCTATGATTATATTTATATTATTATTATGAATAATATCAGAAGTGGGTAATAGAACGGAATATCTTATATCAGGTTCGCAATTACTCTGCCTACCCTGCCACTTACGGGATGCAGCGTGAAGCTGAAAAAAAAACACATAAGTTATACTGGTGTCAGTAAAATAATAGCAAAAGTACATTTTGACCAACAGGGTCTTGACCAACATCAACTTAAAATAATTGACATAATCTTTCAAAGTACTTAACTTTGAATATTAATTAGCAATTATTTAAAAAGTATTTCAAACACATGTTGACCCTAACATAAAAAGCTTACAAATATAGCTTTTATTTGAAAGTAGTGTTAAAAGTTACTTGGTATTTGTTTTCAATTCTCGCACTCGGCCCTCTACTTACTTACGTATTCATTACAATTAGCTCTATCAAAACCGCTAGATAGTGTATTTGGTAAGTAACAACTGAGATATTAGTGTGGTATGACTTAGACAGTAGTTTGACTAAAGCAACCTTCTCGTAATTCCAGATCCTAATGTCAAGTACCGTTCCTCCTAATCCACAAAATTATTTAAGCATAGTGAGAAGTGGAGGACTCACAGACGTGCCATTAAATTAATATGATTACGTCACAACAATTATAAAATAAGAACAAACTACGTTCTTTTCATGTCTCAATCTATAGACATATCTAACCAGCAGAAACTAAATAGTCCATACACCCTCCGCAAATATAAATATTGGACATACAATGTCCGGTGCCATCAGTCATGGAAGCGAGACAAATATATTTACTAAGACAAAGAGAAGATACACAAATATACGTTTCTTGAGAAAATTTGCTGCTTTAGTCAATTATAATACTTCCAAATGTACTAAATTACATTGGATTTGGTATCCATAATGTATATTATATTGTAGATACCAAATGCTATGGTTTTTCTTGTAAATTTTATTTACTTTTACTTTTTTGCTTCTTGAATTCTTCCAAGTAAAGATTTTGAATCGTTGAGTTGGAATATAGACCTTGTTTATAAAATAAATCTATATATGAATGTACGTTTCAATGTATGTGTTTTGAAAAAAATATTATAATTACATTCTTAGACTAAAAGCTTTTCCCCAACATTAACTTTGGTAAGTAACTTAATAATCTCTTTCGATAAGATAACAAGTTTTTAAAGTTTATGTTAAAGTAAATCTTTAAAGACTAATAATAAATGCTAAAGTATTATATTGTAAAAATATCATTCTATCAACAAATCATGTATGTTTCGGTACTTCTACCATATGACAGAGTAGGCAGAGAGGGCCTTCTGTTAGGATCCTCCATAAAAGGCTTTCCGTTCCTATATGCGAAGCAAGCTAAGTACCCAAATCCAACGCTATAATTTATCTTACCATAGCAGTAAAATGAAAATTATTATATAACTATTTTAGTAAAATCTTCTAAGGTCACCATCCCACTGCACTGTAATGAACCCTATCATATAACTTAAAAGTAAAATAATACTCAGATTCGTACTGTATCCTGTACATGGCAGGGCAGGAAGAGGGAACTTGGAAACCTAGTGTCAAGACACTCCGCTCCATTCCCCACAAGTGACGGAACTCAACGCAAAGCAAAGCGCAGCTTAAAATTAAATATTAAATATATTTATATTTAAAGATATCAGCATAATAAAGAGTGGTTTTATGTATCGTATATAGACATGAGTAAATATACAGTTAATTAAATAGTTATTTATCTTATAAAGTTTCACTTCATAGAAGAATCACCGTTGACGTCAGTCCGCTGTCATACCATCTCCTGTACGTACATATACGTTTATTTGCGGTACTATAGAGGTTGCCTGTTAATTATAATAGGTCAGTTGTGGATAAGGGTCTCTCGCTCCACAAACATGTACAATTATATATTAATTAAGGGTTTCAGTATCAACATTTTTAAGGAATTTAAATAACAGATTTATAAAATACCTAACATAAGCATTACATTAGAGTTTATTTTTAACGTCATCACATTTTATGGAGTCTGTTTTACGATTTCATTAACACCACTAATGGCCACTTCAAGAGTGTTATAATCTCGCTGGTAAAATCACGGCATTTAGGGAAGTAAAATATACATAGGCATTTCTATTTATATAAAGCTTTAAAAGTAGGTAACGGAGACGATTCATATAATTATACTAACTTGCTAAATATCATTTAACTCTATTCACAAAGAAATTATTGTTCCTCAAGTAATATGCATTTAAATATATCAGGGTATTTCGCCACGTAGTTCTACATGAGCTGTGAATCCCTTAGTAATTGAAGAGTGTTATTTGTATAATGTAGACAAGTGGTAGCAATTACTATAGTAGTCGTTGTTTGAAACTGAGAGCAAATTCCCTTTATTTTTGTTAATGTAAGAAATTTTCTCTTATTGCTTGTCTACACTACTTATCTTAGGTAAGTAAAGGTCTTCCTGCCTTCTCCTGTACCTAATTTCAATTCTCTAATTCAAATAGTTTATTATTAATAACTATAGTAAATCTCTTAATGCGATAATAATGAACCAAAACAGGGAAAAAAGGTAGTTAATAAGACTCTCTTATATAATAAAAATAAGATACCATTATCTCACTCAGTGAGTAAACAGAGGAGCGAGTGGTCGTTTACTTCAAAGCGACCGCCGCAGCTGGTGTTTGTTACATTATGTTTGTTAAATTCAATAATCTCAGTTGTACCATCTGAAGAGGAAGTTCGCAAGTTTTTCGGCTTTCCTTCCAAGTTCTGACGGCCCATAATCACTTTTATCAAGTAACTGAATTTACTTGTTGTCAAAGTAACTCAAGTTTCAATAACTATTTACAAATTATTTAATGATTTATGGAATAACAAATATTTATTCTGTTGTGTTTCCTTTCTTGTTCGATCAAAAGATGTATTATAACTATATATAAAAATATATACCTTACAAAAGTATTTTGTTATTTTAAGTATTATTGGGGCGACACCGTTTTTTTAAACAAAATTCTTAAGTTAAATTAAAAAAAATCTTTTTAATTCTTTTTTTACAAAATTGTCTTTCTATTTGTTTTTAAACTATTATTTTTTTAATGTATAAAAACCTATATGAATATAAATAAATAAATTAAAAAAATAATAAAAAAAATACCTATCCATTTTCGTGGTGTATGTGCGTGCGTATTAATTTACAAGTTTACAAGTGATTTTTATCAAAGTAATATGAATTTTACATATTTAATGTTTTTTTAAACAAAATATTCAAATCATATTCATTTTCTAAATTCTAAAGTTCAGGCAAACTCTATAATTAGTTTATATTCAGAACACTTTAAACATGAAACTCATCTTAAGTAAAAAGAATGAAGTGACGTTGAGTAAATGTTAAAAGCGACCGGAACGGCTTGAGTGGTCTTCGGCTGTACTCGCAAATTAGTAGACATAATTCAATGGGTGCATATTTTCTTATTTATTATTCACTTACTCACACTATAGTTACAATAAGAAAAATATTTTTAGATTACGTATAATTGGTCTCTTGGCCTTTCGTAAGGTGGCCATATCATATTTAATGTGTGAAAAATAAATAAGAAATAGTACTTTTCTTAAAATCACAAAATAACGCAGAAATATAATAAGATAACATGGCCCAAAATACACGGCCTACAAGCATAAGACATACATTATTCAGGTAGTAGTTGTTTTATCTCTTATCGAGGCTACTAACTTAATTATTTCTTATATTAGATGTCTACAGAGATTTAATCACTCCAGGTACTAAGAAGAGCGTATAAATTGTGTTGTTAATCATTGTAAAATATGTGCTTGTAATTGTGACCTCTCAACTCAGTTTTTATTGAAGAAGAGTAATATCATCATAACTATAAATATAAAATATGCGATTTTATATTCGGTATGTAAGAGTATGTAAGATTGTATAAGAATTTTATACTCTTTTTAGAAGCGGATTGTGATTGGTCACATACTAACGACAATTACTGGAATAATATTTAATGACGTACATGTGACGGAACACTGATTAAATGTGAAGTATAAAAATATATATTAAACTACAAACAAATGATAAAATAAAAATATTCATATCAGAAATAATATCCAATTAAAATCCTATTAAACATTTTTAATAAACTCCAATGGTCAATTCCTTTATGAGTTTTGTGCCCATTTAATTTCCTTATTCAGTTTTCATAAACAAATTTATTCTACATTGTTGTCGCTGTTTTTATATTCTTATTGAAATCATTTCTGACAGTAAACGAATCGGTTCTGAGAGCAATACCCATGGATTGATGTGCATTCATTTTAAATTCTTTGTTTTCTTAAAACTGTGCATGACGTTAACTTCGGCCACTCTCTTCAACGCGTAATGCCTCCAATTCAGGCAGAAGGTACTCCGTCTACTCTACTACGCAAAATAGATTCCGTATACGATGATTAAATTAAATACTGAGAATAAGAATTAACAATGAATTTATTACAATTATTATGTAAATAATACGCCATCGTGGCGCTGTGAAATATTTTTTCAATAACAAAATACTTAAGAGTCTTCTATAAAACTATTTCTTGGGATTAAAACTATATTTTAAGTTATTGTTCTTTAGCTACCAAGCGTTTTTTCGAATACCCTAATATACGGTGGAGTCGCGTGAGTTACATATATATAGAGGTCTCTTGTAAAGTAGTGAAAGATATTTTAATACAATAAATAAGAAGAAAAACAAGATACTACGGATCTTCTCATATATCATTTGGAACAAAACAATAAAGAATTAAAGTACCATTTACGGCTTTCGGATAAATTGTTTTGAGTATTGTACGGATATAATGTTACAATCCTTCCGAGATTCCTGCAATATACGTCCGTACTTCATCGGGTTTACGTTTGTAATTTATTATATTAATATTCTAATATAAGCACAAATAAAAGTTAAAATGTAATTTTGTAATTATTGGAAATTCATAATAATATTTATGAAAGTATTATTATAGATTTATTTAAAAAATCGTTCATTAATTAGTTTTTCATTACTAAGGTAGCCATTTAATTGAATGATCCATTGCAATGGTACATATAAATATAATAGCGAAATTTCTATTCTAAGACAATCTGAGCTCCGCTTGAGGATTACTACTTACGTAGAACATTGAGGATAAAACGCAAAGAACAAAGACTATTTACTCGCAGATTTTAAGAGACCTCGTTGAGCGTTAGTTGGCATCAAGCTCTTAATTACGTCGCCGTCGTCAGTTCAAGTTTTCATTTTCTTCGCTCTGTCTTATACAATGCGTTAGCATTTCCTATTTATGTAAATTAGTACGGAACCCTCAGTGGGTAGTCCGACTCATACTTGATTAGCTAATAAAACCTGGAGAAGTTCACGAACTAAGACGCCGTGTCGAAGTAGCAATTACGACGTCAATAGAACTGCTTAATTTACTTGAAATGAGACAGCGGTGGCTCAGACTTCATCAAAGTTTATGTGAAAAGAACGTGATCTGTATCTCTGAGTTAAGAAATTGTGCTATAAAATCTCTGTGGAGAACATTTTCAATATTTTGTCTTCAAACCGATTTCAGCATAATTTATTCTTTTATGTAGTATAGTTTTCACAGCGAAGAAACAAAAATATAAAATTTTTCATTTGAAAATATTGAATATTTCACTTCTCCGAGGGGTGATCCACACGCTTGTGCTGCTGCGCCACAACCGGCCTCAGTATTCTTCATATTTGACGATCATAACTAATCTGTATAATATATCACACTTCACACAATTAAATGTGTTATGAAATTACAAAATCAACATTTAAATCACACGTATGTAATATTTATTAATTTTTTGGATTTTTTCAAGTGTGTTGAAGCAATATTATGTAAGATATATTATCTTTAAATTACCTACTGATATAGCGTAAGACGAAGCTTATTTCCTACCTGAACGTACATTATTACATCTCATATAATTGATTACGCGCTATTCGCTATTAACATCTAATTTCTTTCTCTAGAAGAATCTAGAGTAAGAAATTCAAAAACTCTCAAAGAATTGTTCTTTGTGTTGTTTAATAGTTCATATTAAATCATTTCCTTAATGTTATGATTAGCAAGTCTAAGATATTTGCACATAAAGGATTATTACATTAATATTAATAATAAGATTAATTTGATTATAAAACTTGTTCGGATGATGAATGTGTTTTGTCTCTACATAAGAACCCCACAAGTTACGTTTCTTTGATTGAGCTTCTACTAAATGTGTCAAATGACAGTTAATGAATGACATAATGCCATTCACCGGGAGTATATATATATATATATATATATATATATATATATATATATATATATATATATATATATATATATATATATATATATATATATATATATATATATATATATATATATATATATATATATATAAATATATATATATGTATATGTATATAGATACATACAACATACATACAATATACTCGTCAGGTCGAGGGTTACAGAGAATACAGAGAAACGAGGGATACAGAGAAATCTGTATAAATTTTATATTTTATAATGACAGTGTCTTAAGAAGATGTCGAGTAACATTATCTCGGGCGTAATTATATTTGTAATGGCACAGCATTAAATATCAGGTATGTTGTCGTCGAATAATTAAAACAATTTCTCTTGTCATCTTCATTATATTAGTAGGACATACTTATACGTAAGTGCAATCTCATATGCAATATAAATAAAAAGGTGACAAGTAAAACGTGATAGTGATAAGTTCCTGGGTATATTTCATAAACAAAGATATGCGTTCAGATAAAAGAAGAAAAGTATTTTTTTTCTCGCTATTCAAGTTGATATCTTATATTATTATTTTTATAAAGAGAGACAATATATGTCAGTATTTTAATAACCATATTAAACGGATGAAAGGATTATCAACCTTATGTTGCCATTTCTTTACAAACGACAGACGAATGCGTCTTTCTCGTTTAATATTGTGTAACAAACTGACAAAACGATATTTGGTCTCATTCCATCGAAGTTCGACTCAAAAATGCAACAAATAAATTCAATTTCCGTAAATGGGTATTCCTTTTCCTGTTAAGTTGTAAGTAAGTCTTGAACTTACTTAATAGTAAATAATAAAACGTACAAAAGCGTGCCGGAGTCTCCCACTACGATGTCGTCCTAATTCTGTGTACTAGTTACTTACTAATTACCTTATTCCGCTAAGTACACGAATCTTTATGCATAAATAAATCTTGTTGTTAGTCCATTTCTACTTACCTCTATAATAAATCTGTTTTTTTTTTTAAAAAGTGCTGTGCATTGCTTTTCACACATCATATTCTTAACTTTATTTTCTTTTTCAGTTTCACGCAATATCCAGTACATGGCAAATTAGGGACCTAGTATTTAGACACTTCGTTCCCATTAAGATTGCTTCCAATTGAGGTGGATATCAACACCGCGGCTTACCTTATTGTTACCAGAGCGTATAATTAAAAATATTAACTATTTTATTTCCTTGAGTGGGGATCAAACCTTCGACCTGACGAGTACATTGACATGCTTATTCCTCTGCGCCACGACAGGCCTCTGAAACGCCTCTGCTAATTATTTTTTTAGAGTTTACAAGAAAATCACATGTTCTTATTTAATGGAAAGGTAAAATATTATCTATATATGAAGCAAATTAGAGGCTATATTAAATAGTCAATTAAGCTTCCAACATATAACAAGTTTCTAGTAGTTAGTGAGTAGCTGAGTTCCATGAGTCTAATTATTTGCAGTTTCAGCGACGAGGTCAGAACTGGCAACTTTAGTGTACATCAAAACCAAGTAATATATAAGATGAGTCTTTTTGTTATACGCTCTTTTAATAACTAAATAATTGAGAAATTAACCAATTGTTATACTATGTAAATATCGAAATTTAAATAATTGAAGACTTGTTAATTTTAATTTATTAATATTGTTTTTAAAAGTTTTGTTTGTTTTCATTAAGCTAAGATATTTGTTGATTGCAAAACTGTAATGGACACAACCATGAAACGAATAAACACCTTTTTAGTTTCCCATTTTTGTTCTGTAGAGGGCGCCACATTCAATTTACTACGACGCCTGATAGTCTACAACCAGCATACAACTAAGATGCTTCTAACGATATATAATATCGATGTAGTTACAAAGGAACTGATGAACATACATGTGTACTGGTCAGTGTCATAATTACCTATTTGCTTCTCCATAGTCACGTGAAAAAGGAAAATAAGCAAACTTTCAGTATTTCACAAATCACAATATCACACATATAATTCCTACCTGCACAACTAAAGCACAAGTCGTGTTAGACTGAGTTATCTCAACGGCAATATTAAATATTCCATGAACTGCCGACAAGCCTCGTATTACAAATTCTCTATTTAAATAGTTTATTGTGTGTTTTTGCTTCAGTCTCAATAGTAAGCTATTTTAGTTTCAATGTGATTAAAAAAAAATGTTAATTAATAGAATTAGGTTAAACTTCTACTTGACAGTAGCTCCGAATATATAAGTTATATATTTGGGATGCGGAATAGGTGAAGATTATTAAAATTAATCTAGAGGTTCTGGCTCTCTTCAAAGTAGCTTAGCAGGTACTAAAAGTACTAATACGCTGCCAGTTGTCTCACAAGAACGTTTTCAGCACTGATTATTTTACTATATTTATGTCTATTTTAGTTTCTGTATATTTTTTTTACTTAAGTAATGTTTTCTAATTGTAACAATGTCAAATTACACTATCAGGGAATACTTCTGGATCTGATGCGCGAACCGTGTTAGTTTTAGTTTTCTTTAGTATCAATATTATCTTAAATCAGAGTAACTCCAAAATATAGTTATTTTGTATATTTATACACCTATATATAAATAAAAAAATAATTGTCTGTGTGCCATTAAAATAGCGGTTTTTTTTAAATGCGTAAAGCCGGTAAAAGATTCGAAAGTTTTGAACTGATTGTTAGAGGACTTTCATTAAAAGATAAGGAAATTGTAGAAATAGATACAACAATAGAAATTTAGGCAGCATATACTTTTATCATGAAATTGTCCAGCATGATCGATCATAAAAATTACATAGGTCTTTACCAAAACTTAACTAATTTTTTTTAATACTTAATTTGATACAAAATATTTTTTTTATTACACTGTTATATGAGTTAGGAATACTGCCTGTACATAACTGTGGTAGTGTGAATTTTCAAAGTACGTAAAGATGGAAACATTGGATGGTACACAACTAGTCACGTACACAAAGTTAGCTTTTTTCTCCTTGCTTTCTCTGAGATGCAGTTTAATTCCCCTTTTGTAAAGTTTTTTTATAAAAATGTCACTCTATTATTGCTAATTTACTTTAGTTTTATAAATTAAATTCAACTATTTCTCAATTGGTAACTGTTAATAGTCATGTATAATTTAATATATTAGTTCTATTTAAAAGATTCAGATATTGATTATATAAGACATCGTAAAGTATAAGTTCAAAGCCAACTTAGCCATTTAATTTCTTTTAATTTGAGTAATATTCAAGCAGAATTATATAAATATAGACCAACTAGTAACATCGTTTTAGATAGTAAATACCGTGCAAAGACTAATATAAAGGTACATGCGGGCGATCTAAAGCAATTACTACGTCCGATAGAAGCTCGACTAGTG
>DWMZ01003993.1:0-12146 GCA_018249855.1 Eueides tales michaeli | reverse complement strand
CTAAATCCAGGCAGTAATCTAGTTGAGTAATATCGATTGTAATGTCGGCCACTAACTACTTGGTTTTACGAGAGTCCGCGCGCAGTTAGCCAAACGTGATATTAGCATTTGTCGATGCGTGACACTCTAGCTAGTGCAGTTTGCATTCATGTAAATAACAAACGAATTATATGTATGATTCATGAACATTGTCAGTTTAATGGATTAAAAAATATTTGTTTGATTCAGATTAATTATTTATTTTGTATAGCAGGGTAGACTATCAAGCTATTGTGAGACATAGAGTGGCGGAACTCATCTCCATGCTTTATGTTTTTGCAGAGTAAGGAGGCGGCACAAGCCGACAGGTTGTGGATTCGATCCCCACTCGAGGAAATGAAATATTTAATATTTTCAATTTAAATGTTTAATATTTTCATTTCTTCGCTCTGGTACAAGGCACTCAACACGCAATGCCTCAAATTCGGCGGAAAGTGGGGAACGGAAGTGGAACGGAGTGCCTTAACACTAGGCTCCCAAGTTCTCTCTGCCTACCCTGCCTGAGTGAGTGAATGAATTATATTTTTTGTTATATTTAAAATATTATGTAGGTAGATGAAATTAAGCAAACAATAAATTCTTTTTTATATTTACCTGGTTCAAAAGAATTACTGAAAAATAGAGTAATACATAATAAAACAGCTGGAAGTTCAAAATTTCAGCGAATTTTTAATATTAAGAGTTTTTATTTGTTAATGTTTGTTATTTGTTCGCGGCATGACGGTAGAAAATATTGTGTAATTAACAACCATATAGTTAAAAATCAAAGAGATATTTTCACGATTTGGCTTAATAGTATTATGACTTTATCTAAAGACTTCTTTTTTATAAATCACATCCTATTCTGAAGCTTACACAGATAAAGTCAACTACAAAAGTGACAGAACTATATCAGACTGTCAAAACATCTACACGCAATCATGGGAAAGGTTTATATAGAGAATACATTACAGTATGAATGTGTAAAAAGACAATACATTTATTTTATAGCATTTAGTTAAAAAATGCTATTTGTTTATCTAAAAAATAGTGCCTTTTTTGAACATAGAGTAACATACGGAGTGTCTTAACACTACATTTTGCCTATTTATTGTGTAAAAAAATGTTAATAAAAAACACTATAAACAATAAACTATTATCCAGCAAGCCATTGTCATTAGTTAGGTATTAATTTGGAAGCTTTCGCAAACAACATCGTGTTTGAACTGTTCGAAATTAAATTTTCCGATAAAAGTGTATACGAGCGAACTACTTCTATAGTATGTCAATATATATTTTATAGTAATATAGTTTACTGGTAGAGAAAATATAAAATAAGTGTAGTAAATCGATACACATAATTAGACAACATGTAATCGATATGAAGCTTATTAATTTTAATGTAGAGAGTACGATGTTTTCTAGAGGAAAAAAAAGTGTTTGTTTTTTACAATATAACATTAATTAAAGTGTGTCGTAACTTTTAGTGTTATCTTTGCAGAGCCTTTGAATTATATAGAGGTTGCACATTAGATTGATACTTTCCAAAATTAATCTATCGCGATTGCTTTACACTAACAGGTACATACTATTAGAGGACACAAGATCTAATCTCGTATAAAATTATTAAGGAACCATCATTTGCTTTCTTCCTCGTATATGTACACAGTTGTAATTTCAATATTTTGTTTTTCTTTATATTTTATTTACGGCGTAGGGTGCATTGTTATGGTTTCTCTTGCTTTGTATAGACATTCTTGGAGAAGAATGCCAGGTACAGTTCATTTATGTGAAATTCAAGTAACATTTACATTTTACATTTATATTTTTTCGAATAACATTCGAATCCAATAACAATCGTCAACAATCATTTGCGCCCCAAGAGCCATGCGAAGTATTGATTATAATTTTAATTAAGGAATCCTTTAAAGTTATCCATAATATTTTATATGAGCTTAATTTATTACGAAACTTTTAGATGACGCCACTCATAAACAATGTAAGAAGACAATTATTTTGCAATATACTTCCAAGTAATGTAATTTGTAAGCTGATTTATTTAGCTAGAGTAGAGTAACGTAACGCATGCCCGCGTCGTAAATACAATCACGTCGGTGTAACAATGCACAAAGTAATGAAATTTTGCTTATAATAATTTCAATTAATTTTAACATATGTTTTATTGTGATTAAAGTTGCATTTTATAAATACAAATGAATTAAGTTAAAATCGATATCGATATATCAGCTAAATATTTATTTTGTGATCAGAAATATAACATAATTCTATGTAGTAGTAATTATTAAGGACAACATTTAAATTTATAAGAAATATAAATAGTTTCCCTTATAATTATTAGATAAATATTAGATTCAACTTGTTACCTGATTGTACTAGGTATTGAGTAAAAGCAAATATATGTAAAGTATATCTTCTTTTATTCCAGGGGAATCTTCCGTTGGAGTATTAAAAAAATGTAAAACATAAAAATTCAACGAACGCTTGACTCATTTTTTATCTCAAGTATCGACTTTACAATTCAGCAGGAGTTGTACTCAAATGCAGTAAGCATTCTTAAAATTATTCCACGATGACACGATTTTCACTGCAACCGTTGAAATAGCGTAGTTTTTAATGTAAATTAGACTTAGTGAAGTAGCAAACTTGAAATTTGTATCCTACAAAGAATTTAATACTATCAAATATAAATAACAAAATATTGTATTATTCAGGCTCAATGGAATACGTCTGTAAAATGTTTCTGCGTCTTCATGCAATTTTTACATGCTCGCCGCCCTGAGACCTATCGAAACATATTTCACCTGTATATTTCATTTACTTTTTTTAAAGTTTCATGCTGTATCCCGCACATGAAAACGTAGGCAGAGGGAACCTAGGACCCTAGTGTTGGAACACTCCGTTCTATTCCCCACTTTCCGCTGAGCTTGCATTGCGTGTTGGCGGACCCCAACGCCGCGCCATGTCCTATTATGAAGCAATGAAAAATTAAATGTTTCATTTACTTTAGTGAAGATCCAACTCACAACATGTTTATAGATACTTATAAACACGCGGCTGTAAATTGTTTAATTATGTGGAACATATTTGTTCACAATCTTCTCCATGACCACCTCCCCCATAAGCTTCATCATTTGTATGGTTACCGACAATAAACGAAAGTAGCCACAATTAAAGGCTAAGCCATGCGTAAATTACCTCAAACATTTTTGAGAAACCCATGACAATATTACAACTAGGCTATTTCCTTAATTTTACAATTAACATACATATATAGAATTTAGTGAAGAATACAGAAACAACTAAACACGTAGTGTAAAATAAGCAATAAAGTCATTAAAACAAACTTTCTCTCTAATTATAAACGTTGAAACCCCAATCAAAATTCACTCAAAGTTCTGGAAAGTGAATGAAAGTTCTTTGAAATACTATTGATTTTGTTAGTTTCATAGTGTACCAACATGATCTTACTAGAATAATTAAAAAAGGAAGCACTTTTATCTTTAGCTTTACATTCTAATTCGCATAGCCGAGTAAGAAATTAATAATATTTTAACACTTAATACTTATTTAGCATAAGTATAAAATTTGAGCGTACCGGGATTTGAACCCGCGCTGGAATCTGTCCAAGCGCTCTGACCACTAAGAACGTACGGCTTGCATATTGGAAAATTGGCTACATTAAAATTTTTATACGTTTTCTAAATAATTATTTTACTTAGTGCGGATTAATAATTTTAGGAACATCAAAATCTTTACTTTTCTCCTATATAGGATACATTGAAATGCTGGATTGTAGAATCTTACTCAGTGTGGCGTTAGAATCCGCCAAGAGAATAAGGCCATAGAAAATCTGAGAAAAAAATATTTAGCATTCCATTGCTTCATCGAGCGGATGCCCGACGCGGTGAAGGGTAAGAAGCTTAGGGCGATACCTGGAACTTGCGACTAAGCGTACCTTTATTTAATATCATTTACCCCGGAGACGATTCAATCCCACGACCTTGCAACCCAATTATTTTAAGCTTTTAGCTATAACGTTAGCTTTCCTTATATTTAATAGTAAGTACATTGGGATGAAAGTGAGGAATGGAGTATTTTAACTTTAGGCAAAGGGACTGCCTACCCTGCTATATAGAGGACACGGCATGAACTATACTTTTTTTAATGTTGCTTCATATATAAAGATATTGTTATTATTAATAATTCTCGTCTAATATAAGGAAATACACAAAGAAATAACATTAGCGTTCTAAATGATGCTTTCAAGTATGTCATTTATAAGCCATATTGTCCTTTGAAATGTTTAAAGTAACTTCAAAAGTGTTTAAGAATTTCTAGCACAGACAGAAACTAATTAATACTAAAGACCAGTATAATATCGCTTAATGTCACTAGGAAAAGTTACTTTGAAATAAGAGAAAAAAAGATAAAAATAAAAATATAATATAGCTTTGATATTATTAATCGTTTTATACGTGGCACATAAAACAAGGGATAGTTGTAGTCATATCGTCTGATTATTATTTCCATGGTAATTGGTTTGATTTCCACTCGCAGGATTGAATTATTATTGTCATTTACGCTCTCCGTCTATAGTTTCTTACCGTTAAGTTTTTTCTTAGCGTGAATATATGGTAGTGTATGTAATGATTCTCATTTGAATATATATCTTTAAAATATTGTTATTATCCAGTCCGCGTAAACTACTCCAAATCTTGATAAAATCTTTAACAATTAAATAATCTAACACGCTATACGCTACGTCTTAAATCCACTCTGTTTCTACTGAAAATGCCAAAATATTTGTATAAGTATAAGAAAATGTGGACATAGTAAAATTAAATACACAAAACAAAAAGAACAATTTTCGTCTCGTAACTTTTAATAAAAAATACTATCACAACAAGGATCTCCAGTGACCTGTCATATTAGGAACACTGACCTTTCTATAACATTAGGAGTAAAATCAATAGGAGCCAAGAAAGAGCGCCAGTTTGTTATATTGCTTTTGCTTTATATCCTCGTTTGATGTCAACTATTATGAAAATACTGAAACTTAAGATCCTAATTAAAATAATTTTAATAATCTATAACGCTTTCATCCTATGTTTCTTTTTAAAAACCTGTAGTGCAAACGTGACGGGTGTGGATTCGATGTTCAATCAGGGAAATTACATATTTAATATTTATTATTCTACATTCTGTTGACGAGACAAAGCGCAGGCTTGAAGTCAGTTACTAAGCACACACTACGTTCACATCTTGACGGAAAATGGGGCACGGAAATTTCAAAAAAAAATGTCTGAGCACCAGGTTTCAAGGTAAATTCTGCCTACCCTGCTACGTGCAAAGCAGTGTAAGTATCTTGCATATAGAATTTTGTACCGAACCAAGTGTTAAAACAATACGTATCCAACAATCAGAATTCAAGGCCTTTTGTTTTTAGCAGAGTGAAATATGGAAAATAATATATTTCACCGAATCGGTCAAACCGGCCGCTATCAAACCTACCAACTAATGCTTGGCATTACGTTTACACTCAAATGCCTTTTCATTGTGCTACGTTATCTATATCTTAATAGAAATCACCTATAAATTTATTTTAGAGATTCTGATAAATCTCCTGAAAGGAAGTGCCTGTAAAATATAGCTTACGTTTTGATCAAATTCCAACAAAAACTTTATAGACCATTAAGCATGAGCTTGAGCTATTGTTATAACTATTTTTACCTTATTTTATTAGGTCTTATTTATTTATAAAACGTACTTTCGTACTATCGTTCGAATTAATATGTATTATATTAATATACTATATTATATATTACAATAAAGCTGTGAAAAATAAATGAATGTAAATTCTCATGTATGTATAATATTAATAAATATTTTTTAAAGAGTGGAAAAATGAAGAAAAAATAATAATATCAAAATATTTTTAGAGAAATTGTAAAAATTTGATCGTAGCAGGACCCAAGCCCGCATTCCTTGGAAAACGTTTAAGAGCTTTGTCTGACCACTAAACCATACGTCCTCATCAAGCAATGTCATTTTTTTGTATGCTTATTTTAACTTCTTATTTGGTTTACTATATTTATTTTTAAATAATCACTTACAAATAATTTGTTTTTATCCTAAGAATTATTTAAAGGGATGCAAGTATCCGCCATATATAATATACATTTTATATGCCTGCTTATAAAACTATTGTTTTGATATAGCTTTATTCTTAATAGTTTTTTGAAAAGTGCAGCATCTATCCATGGCTTTCCCTATATAAAACTCGTCCATTAGTGAGCGACTGACAAACAAGGCAAAAACGAAACCAGACTCACAAAGTTGATATTTGGCATATAGACAGGTTAGGCAAGCACTGAGAGTGGCTTTCTCAAATTCAGGATCAAAATATTTTTTTTACTGTGGTCTTAAAATTCATACAAACAAAGTTACGGACGAAGACTAATATGTTATACTCGTTAACTTCAATGTATTTATTAATGAAATTTGTATGTTGCTGAGCGCTACTAGAAGACTTACTACAAAGAAAATACAGGTATTTTGTATTATTAGAAAAAGAAATTAATGATAAATTAATTAACTATTTTCTATACTTGAAACATAATATTTCATTCTAAAAATGACCGGCATCTTAATCAGAGATAGGATGATTATATACAATTAAATCTGGCAGTCTGACAAAAGTTAAAGGTAAAAGCCCTGACCCAGACAAACGCTGAAATAGCTATTTTTATACAACTACAGAGAAACAATACGAATGTAATTTAATCAAATTGCATGCACGTATACAGTGTGGATAATTTAGTTAATAACATTATTTACGTAGATATTATCGATTCTTAATCGATTAGTTCATTTTTTAATTTTATATTGATAGATTACATTATGAAAACAAACAGAAGGTTACGCAGGAAATTATACTATGTAGACTTATAGCTACCATATTTGATAGATAAAATACTCATTAAGTAGTTCGAATTTTTCACAAATTTGGTAGTTTCTTAATACGTACAAGCTGTCTTTAATTAAATTTGAAATAAAGCAAATTTGTATATTAATGTTTTTACTTTTTGAAAAGTTACTGTATTTTTTCTCTTATAATTAAGAAATTCTTATATTTGTTCCCTTTTATATTTGGATTCTTTTATCGGGATTATTATATAAATTCCTTAGAACATTTTAAACTAATTCATTCAATCATTTCTTCAATTATGGCGTTTCGAGTGAGCCAGTTGAGCACGGTTCACTTCGCCATTTTCACGTTGTATGGAAGACTCACGAGATGAAATAATCAGTACAAAAGAAACAATTGTACACAATAATATAATACATGTAAAAAAGAGACCCAGTAAAATTACTGCCTTCGCCTATAACAAAAAAGAAACAGTCGTCCAGGCCACATTCCCACAGCGAATAGTCCCTGACCCTGATCTTGGCCAGATGCACAGGTACAAGCCCAAGGCGTAAGCGACAGTTAGTTGTAATAATTTGAAAGTAAAACCACGGTCGTCTAGAGATATCAGGTAAGGGTATAGAATTTACCTTTTTGGGACTTTGATAAATTCCAGGTATCACTCCAGGACTTACGCAGATAAGCATCTGCAAGGGACTGCAGATCAATTTTTAAATCATTACTCGTGAATCTTATGTTTAATGAATGAATCGTATTACTCTGAACTGGTCATCGCCCTTAAAAGAAAGTATAAATAAAAAAATATTAACATTAAGTGTAAAAACTATTTTAATATTAAGTGTAAAAAGTGAATAACAATATAAAATCAACACCTAATTAGTGACGCATGTACTAGAAGTTGGCCAAGTTGTTCTCATTGTTGGGAAAACATATTTATAGCGACGTAACGTTCCTTACAATATTACGAGATCCTATCTCTTACGTATTCCAAAAATGTTAAAGAATTATTAAAAGTTCCAAACCTTACTAACTTAATAACATCTTGGCGCAAACCAATCATATCTGTATGTAACCAAACGTATTTTTTCACTATGAGTGCTAGTATTGCTAGTATAATACTTAGCTTCACGCTACCTCCCCCACTTTCCGCTGAATTTGAGGCATTGCGTGTTGAATTGCGGAACTCAACGCCGCGCTTTGCCTTGTTTACCACAACGAAGAAATTAGTATATTAAATATTTCATTTCCTCGAGTGGGGATCGAACCAACAAATTATCGTGTTTATAGTCACATGCTTGTGCTTTTGCGCCACAACAGGCTTCAGTAGTACTCAGTAGTAGAATACTTTATTTTTTTTTTTTAGATTCACTCTTTATTTTGCATAGTAAGGCCGCGGTTTAGACATGTGTCAAATTCTGTGAATCCAAGTCGATGTCCAATAAAAATGCAATATAATCATTACTCCAAGCGGGATATGAAGCCGTCAAATGAGCGATTTGATAGACAAGCAATATTATTAACTACACGAAGAAAGAAAAGTGAAATGATAGTTATCAGGCTAATCTGTAAATTTATGTTTGTTTGAAATATATGGCATTAATATAATTTAAGACCTAAAATATTTAGTAATAATAAGCCAACCATAATGTCAGTTTTTTCTTCCATAGAGACTAAGCATATATGAATTCTTTATAGGAAAATATTTATATTACTGGTACTTAGTCATAAATAGACAACTTTTCATTAGATAAGCAATATTTCTAAACGGGTAGAGAGATAAGCTTATTATGAGGTTTTAGCACGGAATGTGTAAAGGAAAAACAACCATTATGTAGATACTTGTGATTTTGACTCGCAAAATGTCACGTCGAGATTTACGAAATCTTGAAAAAGTAATATTTACGAAATTAAATTTATAAGAAATCTTGCTTATACAGCCAAGCTTAATGACATCTGCTTTAATAAAATAAAAATGCAAAAAATATGTTAAAAAGTCTCTTCATGATATTTTCTTCATTATTATATAAAAGGAAATTAGTGTTAATACACTCCAATTTGGAATACCTTGAGCTTTGAGTGGCAAAACTCTACGTCTCATTTTATACTGTTACTATAAGGAAAAATTTAAATATTATTCAGAATGGAAATATTTATTTCCTTGGCTGTGATTCGAACCCACAACTGTAACGTCTAGAGTCCAATACAGTACTACTATGTCACAAGAGCTTCAAGTAAACATATTTCTAAAAACTATGAAAATGATGAAAACACGCGACCAGAATTGTAAACAGAAGCAATTTATATAAGACAAAGTAATTCACTTGAATAAAATTATTTTTCCATATAAATAAAAAATATATTCATAATATTGGACAAAATTATTGAAATTGAAAAGCTTGTTGTTTCTGTGAACGAGAACGCGAAGCTACTTAATATTGTTTTATTTCATCTTCATATTCAATTAGGAGGAAAGTCGAGTAATTGCAATTGCGAGCGGTCCATGCATACTAGCGTCCCGACATTGTTTTATATCTGTCCTACTAATATAATAAAAAATATTTTTTTATAAATCAAAACTTCTATACCAATATGTTTATACAGAGACTATAAAATTATTTGTACCTGCGGTTAGAGTTAGCCCGAACACTTATATCAGGTGTCATACATAATTGTTCATTTGACCACGTGAACAATGTTACATTTAAAAGCTAGTCCTGTATAAGCTATATAAGATGTTAGTTATATATAATGGAAAATAACACATTGGAATATAACGCCTAAAATAGAGATAGACGTTATTTAAATATAACAGATATTATTCGTCGCAAAATAGAAAACGAAAGTGTCTTATGAAAAAAACGTAGTACTTAACTAGATTCCCAAGTTTCGCTTACCCTGCCATTTGCGGGATACAGCGTGAAGCTGACAAAATAAGCGATTGTAAAGTGTTTTAGGATAAAAAGTCGGAATTGGTTTCTTTACTTTTAAAAAATGTTTCTACCAATACTTTTAATAAAGTAGCAACTTCTTATTGGAATTTGAACGCTTAATAAAACTTCAATGAAAATTGTAGAGCAAAAAAGAATAATTTACACAACATTTACATTTTAAAGTATTTTTCATGATTTTATATTAACGTCTACATGATGGGTGTCAATCCATATATCAGGGAATACTTCTTCCGTCCCATGCATGTACTTTATTTGAATTGAGGGTAGTAGGATATTCCACTCTTGTGGCATTTACTGTAGCTTACTTTTCCTAAATTTAAATTGTTAAAATTATAATAAAAAACTACCTTAATTTGCATACGAAAAATGTAAGTGGTATGCAGTTTCATAAAAATTGTGTGCGCTGAAATATTACACTTTTTTTATATAGATAATAAGCGAGCTCCCAGCTTCAGCCGCTTGAATTAAACATCAACTTATTTACTAATGAGAATTCATTTTCATGTTTTAATATTTATTATCATTTTAAAAACAATATTTATGCATTAAAAATTAAAATTTTAACCCTTAAATTATTTTGTAGCAATTTTGTCGAATAAAATACTTTAATATTGTTATAACGTTATCATTTACTAGTCGCTTTAAAGAAAGCTAATGAGTCTTCTAATATATAATCTAAAAATTAATGAGTCTTCTAATATATAATCATGAAAACAATAATTAAATCGGTTAAATTCTTTTTCTAATGGCATCGACAAACAGGTAAAAATTAAAACCACTGTTTTGAACTCTATTACGTTGATAAATGCCAATATAGTTGATGTCACTTATCTTTAATGACAGCGTTCAGATACAATTTTATTATGTTTTCATAGAATGGAAATAATGGTATAATAATAATAAACGTATATTAATTTTATAACGGGAAGAGTGTTTGCTTGAACGCGCTTATCTCACTACTGATTTGACTTGAAAAGATCTTGAAAAAGAAACCCTACGCAAAATTTAGCCTAGCATTTTTAGTAATGAAATTTTATACAAATTATGAACACCAAAAATAACCAATTATGGTCAAATTCCGTAAAATCCCGTCTCAGTAAGCACATATGTTTTAAAAGGACATGCAACATTTAAAACTTTTAGCATATATAATTACTGAAATTTCGTAATGAGTGACCTTTCGCTTTTGATATACATAAATAGACAAGAATAGATTATAGAAATATTCTGTAGAGATTTGAAACGCCCTGAATATATCTACTTGCCTAGGACATGACAGATCGATACATGGTCTCAGTCTATATAATAAAGTGCCGCTAGTCTATCGGAAACCTTGGAAAAAATATTATTCAAACCAAAATAGGTATTTTATTATCAATATATACACAATAATGTACTGGTACTAACGGCCATTTTATTACTAAAGTACTGTACAAACTAAAGTAATTCCCACAAGGCTGTGAAATGTGCAAATAATAAGAAATGGAGTAGAATGTGAGATGCAGCGAATGTGGAGAAAGCCGTGATGGCAGGAAGCATGGCCGGCACGAGGGAAAGCAATTTCCGTAGCGCATCAATAACCCGCCGGATTTATGTGGCTCTGTTTATTCAGACCTTTCATGTTTGATTACAACTGATAAGATTTGTGTTCGCTTGACTTTGCTATTTGGCAGCATTTTAACTAATTGTGGAAATGTATTTAACTATTTTTATGAATACTTCCGGTTTTCGTTATTTAACAATGGTAAATTGATATTTTGTTTTTTTACGGTTACTCTAGTAATTAAGCTGTAGAGTATCTAACTATACGAAACCTAATTATAATATATAAAAAATACAGATGCCACTAGAACCATATATAATATTTTGTTACAGTTTCGTGTCTTGAATAAGTATAAACATACTCATTAATACACAAATATGTTGAGTTTTCTAAAAATAATATGTTTATAATTATAGAATGTATTTTTATTTTAAAATCATTTTTATGAAAACGATAATTTAGTAACATGTTGTAAGAAGTATTTTGTAAGATGTAACGCATTATTTCTCCATATTAAACATTAATATTATTTGTAACGACACACACTTGTAAAGTGAATGCAGAAAGTTTACGTAAAATATTAAAAAAAGTACAGTCGAGTTTCATATTCGAGAATAGAAAGATATCTGGCTGGGGCTTGGCCAGAATGTGTGTAATCAACGCGTCTATTGTAAAATATTTTATG